>VMTU01000286.1:0-19413 GCA_016759055.1 Paramecium bursaria
TAAATAAATAATTTAACGAATTAAAAAATATAATAGATTATAATAAATACAAAGATTAAAATATCTAGAAGGAACTTTTAGAATCATTACGAGATTATTCAATTTGCACTGATAAAGATTTCCTTAAAGAATATAATTTAGAAATCTAAGATAGAAGCTAGGATATCCTTAGTTACTCTTTTAATAAGGACAAAAATAAATCCATAAAGCCTGTATATAGTACTAATCTATTACAATTAAAAGAAGATTGGAAATATTACGAATAGTAAAGAATTTATTTAAACAAGTCCCCCCATTTAAATATAAGAATGTATGGCAGAGCTTAAAATGATAAATGAAGATATACTGCAATTTTAAAAAGTTTAAGTGTTAAACCGATATAAGACAAACAATTAAAAAGGTTATGATGATTTAATAGAAAAAGTATTAAAATTTAAAGAATAATTCTTAATCAATACTAAATAAGGAATGGACTTGATTTCTAAATTAGACTTTACAAAAAGACTTAGATTTTTTAATGATTATCCTCAGAATAAAAATGATCTTAATACTGAAATCTTGAACGGTTTTGATAAAATCCATGAATATATCAACAACTTAGGTATTATTATTCTTAGATGTATTAAGGAACTTTTGATAAAAAATAAAGTGCTGCTATATTTCTCTACTAATATGAGGAAAATGACTTTAAAAAAATCTAATAATCCCATTTACTTTTGAATGATTATTTAAATAATAAGTTCAAATATAACATGAACGAGGTGGAATTAGAATTAAGGTAGCTCCATAGAGATTATAAAATATGTAATGGTAGATCATATTATGATGATAATTAAGATTAAAGACATCATATTCATACAAGTCCTGACAGAGGAATGCCCATAGTGATAACTAGGCCAATTACAAGGCCATAGGTAGATTAGAAAGGGATGAAGCTTAACAAAAAAAATAAGTTATTAAATCATGTGTTGAAATAAAATCCTAAACATAAATAAAAGAAAAATAATAAACAGAAGCATTAATAGAAATAAAGTGATAAATGAAAAAAATTAATAATCAGATAAGCCATTTGTGCAATTTCCCTTCTATCCACTCTCCTTCCTTTTATTGTCCTGTGGTTCCTTTATATAACCCTCTCCCATGTTGTTTTCCATCTTTCCAATTCCCTTTGTATTGTCTTCCATCTGGCCAAAAGAATTCTCCATAGCCTTCCTTTTTATCATTTACATAATTTCCTAAATAAATTCTATTTTAATTTATTATAATACCTTCCATCTTTCCAACTAAATTTACCATATCCCTCCATTTTATTATCTCTCCAATCCCCATTGTATTCTCGACCATCAATCCATATATATACTCCCTTTCCATGAATATTATTATCCTTAAACTCCCCTTAATATGTGCTCCCATCAGGCCATATGAATTTTCCTATTCCATGCTTCATTCCTCTAACATAATCACCTTAATAGTTAGAACCGTCTATCCAGTGTTCCAAACCCTATCCTTATTGCTAATCTTCAAACCATTCGCCAGTGTATGATGCACCATCTTTATGTTAATACACTCCATATCCATGTGCCTTATCGTTTGTCCACTGCCCTTCATAGACATCTCCATCTGCATGTATCAATCTACCTTAACCGTTTGCCTTATCATCTTACCAATATCCTTCATATTATGAACCATCTGCCCAAAATTATTTTCCTCTTCCATGCCTCTTTCCGTGTTTCCATTGACCATAATAGAACACTTTCTATTCAACCTCTACAGGGCCATAATATGGTAACTATTTTAATTCCATAGATTCGTTAGAATCATATTAAAATGGAGTAAGTCTTTCAATAACTGTTTTTGTGTGTTGGTTCGTAAAATCAGGTATTGAATCAAGTTTCTTTAAGTCTGTTCTAATATGAATAGCATATAATATAAAACCTAACATGTTATGTTGCTAATTTAGGTTGTGTTCTTGGGACATTATTTTCTTTATACTCGTTTTCCTTTCTCATAGGCTTGTGTTGTTCGTAAATGTTCGGATCATCGCACGTAGCACAGTTTCCCATTTTTCTATTTGTATTTTAAATAAAATAATTAACAGCAAAATTATAAATGGGTCAAGATGAGATCGATATTGAGAAACTAAAAAGCGAAATCAAAAATGACAAATAGAGACGAATCATATTGTTTGGAATATTCTTCTCATGCTTAGCAGGATTCTTCGTATTGTATGAGTTTTCTCCTTAGTTGAATAAATGTATGAATACATAATATTAAATAGAGGAGCGTGATATTATATTTAGATTGCCAGATAATCCGTACAAGATGCAATAGCTGATTCAGACAATAGAAAAATATACATAGAATAATTTTGGTTATGTTTTATTTGCATTTGCTTATATATACGTGGTTTTATAAAGTTTTGCAATTCCAGGGCCTGTGTTTTTGAGTTTGCTTTCAGGTTGATATTTATATAACAATTATAGGCTAATTATTTGGAAGAGTATATGGTTTTATTTTGGTTTGCTTTTGTGCAACAGCTGGCGCAAGCATATGTTTTGCTCTCTCCTATAGTTTAGCAAGAGGATTAGTTTTAAATTGGTTCCCAAAGGCGATTATAAGATTTAATAAGAAAATAAGAGAGAATAAAGACAATCTATTCTTTTACATGCTATTCTTAAGATTCACTCCATTGATTCCTAATGTTTCTATTAATGTTTCAGCACCAATAGTTGGATTGCCTTACAAATATTTCGCTTTGGGAACATTATTTGGATTGATGCCAGGAAATATTATTCACATTTAGACTGGAATGGCTTTGGCTGAATTGACAGATCTTGGATAGAATAGATTTTATTCCATCATCATGTTGTTAGGTCTATCAGTTCTTGCATTAATTCCCACATTTATCAAGAAGAGATACGCTAAAGATGATGATAAAGAAGAGGAATAAACTAAATTGGTGGAGGAGAAAAAGACAAAATGAAAATAAATATCAAATTAAAGTTGAAATATATTATATGAGTAAATCAGAAAACTCTTTAGGTTTTTATGAATGAACCCAATGGCCAGCTCCTGAAATAACTTTGATGTTGGGTTCTGTAAAAACGTTATTGAAATATTTGTATTCTTCTTTTTTTACATAATCAGAGTTTTCACCCACTATAATAACATGACTTCCACTCCAATTACATCTGAAGTCATACTATAAATTAGGATAGAAGTCCTTCTCGATAGTAGGTAAATTGATTCTCCATCGATAATTAACTCTTAAGTTTCCTTGAATTATATTTATATCATACTATTTGTTATTGTTCTATCAGGAATTAGATTTTAGTAAAGAAGCATTGACACTTCCTTGTTTCCTGCTGCTTAGTCTAAATCACTCTATATCTCAGCCATAGTCCTTTCTTATAATTGTATTTGAATAAGTTTCTGCACTAATTGATATATGTATGTAGATTTAACCATGGTAGGTAATATATCTATGATAACTATTCCTTTAAGTTTATTGAGTGCAATTGCATTAAAATATTCCATATAACCAAATATGATCCTACCTCCTAAGGAATGTCCTATCAATACAACATCATCTAGATCTTAGGTGTAACTTAATGTAAAATAATATATTTTACTCTACTAAATCCTCAGCCATCTCCTTTAATGACATTGATTGTGTATGCGGAGAATCACCATGATTTCTTATATCCAATAAATGAATTGACTTTGCTTTTGAGGTCAGTCTCTCGTTGCTGCATAATGATCTAAAGTTTGATTTCGATCCCATCAGGCCATGAACAAACACTAAATTTAAGGGTGAGTTATTGAACTCTCTCACATAATTTGAGAGAGTAATGAAATATTTTATTTTAATCATTCATAAATTTTATAATAATGTCATATCTTATAAACAATTTTTTGTCTAAATGGCAATAAATTACCTTGTAATAATCATTGAAGTCATAATAAAAACCATTTAGGAAATACAATAGAAAACACTAATAATATTATATTTATTTATTAAAATTGTAATAAAAATCAAGCATACTTCTCTGGATTTTCAATTACATCAATAATCTAGAATTAGAAATAATTTTTTACTGATTGTGTTCCCTTTAAGGCTGAGCCTCCGTCTACAAATCTGTGATCAACAGTGAAATTCACAATTAGCATAGGTGCAATTACTATTTATCCATTCCTAACAACAGCCTTCTCCTCAATCTTATTGACAGCCATAATTATAGAGCTTCTCATAAAAGCTTAATAATTAAATTGATAATTTACGGGTGAATGGAACTGTAACATCCTTAAATCCAAATGCTCCTAAAGAAGTTATAGTGGCTGCACCAAATGAGTGTTTTGATACTGCTAGTTGGGGAATTGATATTCCTAAATTATAGCTTAAGAATGCAGCAAATTCGAGAAGTATTGAAATAATAAGAGGAGGGAAATATTTGATAGGACCTATTCTCTTCTTGTGATCCTCATCCTTGCCAACCTTTGCCTTTTAGGCTTTTGCATTTATGAACTCTGATATTTATCTGAAGTTCATCTTGTCTGCGTTCTTGACTAGTACGGCTGCAAGGTCTTTTCCATCCTCAACATTAATTAGGCAGGAGACGTCAACTGTATCATATTGAATATATTTTCCAAATACAATTTTTCCATTTGCCACATTCCTTGCACTATTCAAGCATTCAGCAAGTGCTTTGATACAAATATGAGTGATGGTTATTTTAGCATCTCTAATAATTAGTATTTATAATTACTTTGCTTCTTAGGACTTTAAATATTGGACAGCCTTTGTAACGTCAAGTTCCATTCGATTGTGAATATTGCCTTCAGCAGGTGGATCCCAGATAGCATGCGAGACTCTCTTCCTTATACTTCCAAAGTTTCCTGGATAGTAAAAATGGGCAAATAATTAATAGCCAACTATGGTTTATGAAAATAATAATTACTTAATAGTCCAAGGTATATTGTCAGGATCCTACAGTCATACAACAATCCATAAATAATGAGTGTCCAATAAAAGGTTACTCTGAGAACAGACATTAATTTTAATTTATAAAATATATAATTAGCAAATTTCAATTTAAAGTTGTATTTGGAGACAGTGATTTTTTTCTTCTCGACCTCTTATTGTCATTAGATCTAGACCTTATCGCAGGCAATTTTAATAAATGTTGCTAAACAGACTCCTGGTTGTGTATTTGTATTCTATCTTTTGACTTTTATTATCTTTATGGTCTGTAAGTCTAATGTGAAAAATTCATATGTTCTATAAAATGAATTATTTACTAATGTGCATCCAATTGTTAATATTCTTTCTTTTTAAGTCTCTTTATCGGACTGTCAAGTGATTACCCTATTAGTTGTTTATTTTTTTCAGTAATCATAACCCCATCTTTTAATTGAATAAATGGTATATTTGAGGTTTACCCATCATATTCCTCCTCCAATGATATTTATATTTCATTCCTCTATTATCGTATTGATTAATCGGTTATTAAAGAAGTACTTCTATTTTTCTACTTTATTTGTTTAACCTTTTTTGATGGATCTAAGGAAAATTTAACCTAAGTAATTAACTGAGGATTATTTTTATTTTGTCTTTTAACTAAAGGTTCACAGTTGTAGTCGTATGTAAATTCCTTTTTATTTAGATTCTACTATAATTTTCTATGCAACTCCTTTAATTTATTAGCTTCCATTTACCTTAACATCAATTACTATTACTATCGTTTAGTTTCAATTTGCTATTACTTTTTAATCATTCTTAACTAATCATCATCATTAGGTGATTCATGTTTGGGTAATGCTGTTATTTATGGTCTAAAATCAGAATCAAATATAGTTTATTGAAACTTTGTCTACCGAAATGATTTCGAGTTGGATCTATAAGATGAAAACTATTTTTATATTTGCAAAGGAGATGGTATGCGAGTAGGCATCTATCTCAAATGATTTGGAGCTCTCTATTCAACAGGTTTTAATAAGGGTTCTAAGTCTTCTGCTATAGGTTTAATACTATCATCTTTCATTTAATTTGAAGAAATCTAAACTATTTTTAGTGACCAATCTGCAGCATATTCCCTTGATTTAAGTGTTAAAATATGATCTGCTAAACCTTTTAAAGCTTGGTCTAACACTTATGGAATAACTTCTTCGATTATTTCAATATATTCCATTTTGAATAATAAATGTATTAGTGTCCTGCAAAGATTGTTATCTCTGGAGAACACAGTGTAGTTTATGGAAAGAAAGCTATATGTGCAGCTATAACTCTTTATTCATATATGAATGCTAAGGTTAAGCGAGTAGGCTATACAATGATTGATGATCCAATTGGCTAGAGAATCCTTCAATAATTTCCGACTTAAAAATAATTGGATCTAAGCTTTAGATCTGACGTGCCTCAAGCAGCAGGGTTAGGATCATCAGCTGCATATGCATTGTTGATTAGTAAAGCCATAGGGGAAGAAAATATATTGGAATCTGCAAAATTGATGGAGAATATATTTCATGGCAATACAGGGAGTGGTATGGATGTTTGGTGCTGTTATCATGGTGGGATTTGGTAATTTTAGTAACATGCTGAAAATATAAGATTGGACATGGATTTGAAGAATATAGCTTTGATTGATTCGGGTTTGAGGAAATAGGGTGGAACTCAAGCTGCATTAAGAAAGGTTGCAACAAAATATCAGAAACCTGAGGGAAAAAAGATTATTGATAAAATTGCTACCATCACAGAAAATATAATTAAAAATGGTATAAGTTTAGAAGATATTTATATGAACCATAAACTACTTGATGAGCTGGGAGTATGTCCTAAGCCAGTTAATGAGATAGTTGAGTATTATTTAATAAAAATGAAATAATAAGGAATTTATATAAACTTAAAATACCATGTAAGATGACAGGAGCGGGTGATGGAGGGTTTTGCATTGCGTTTCTTGAGGCGGGCCAGCAGATTCCTTACGAGTGCATTTCAGTGGATATTGATTATGAAGGAGTTCAATGAATATATTATATAAATGGATTAAGTTGAAGATAAATTTTATATTTTTGTGTAACGATTATTTGAAAGAACATAATCTAAAGAACTGATTCAGACACTAATAAACAATGGATTTGATTAGTGGGACTAAACTAAAATATTAACATAAGATGTGCTCAAATAGATTAGTATTCCATAAACCAATATTGAGATCATAATGGATATAATAAAAAATATAGATAAACGAGAATAAATAATAAATTATTCTAAACCATTAACTATTGATATCTTAACAAAAGGATTAAATAAGAAGAAAGATTATTCAAAAAGATAATTAACCAAAATAGATAATTTAAATGATGCTCAAGTCCTTTCACTGAATGGTTTAGGATTGACAGAGATTACTGATTGCATCAATATTGCATAATAGTTATAAATACTGCATCTATACGACAATAATATCGAATCAATAGAATTGAGAGAATTTCAACATTTGAGAATCCTTAATTTATAGAACAATAAACTAAGACATGCTGATATAGAATAGTTGCCATCGTTGGATAAAGTGTACTTTGATAGGAATTACTTTAATAAAATGCCAACATTACCACCAAGATTATAATTAGTGTCAATTTCAAATTAAAATACATAGGAATTCTAATTTCCTGATGAGGCCTTCGAATATTGCTAGTTTTCTTTACAACATTTAATTTGCGAGAACTCAAATGTCGAATATGCTTTAAGTTTAGGAGTTCTCTAGAATTTAGAAATTCTCAATTTAAGAAACAATAAAATAAAAGAATTTGATGATATTGAAGATTCCTTACCATAGCTGATGAGCATTAGAGAAATAGATTTAAGAGGAAATCCAATTACTACAGTCCACAAATATAGAGACAGGATTGTGCTATTGTGTAAGTCAATCTAATGCATAGATAATAAGAATATTTTAGCTCATGAAAGATAATTTCTTATAAATTTAGGAAAATAGAAAATAATTAAACGTAATTAAAGTCTAGATCCTACAGTAAAAAAGCAGCAAATCTAACCTATTAATGTTGTAAAGGAGAAAATACACCTGTAACCCGAATCAACTAAGGAATATTAAATACATAAATCAATAAAAGAGAGTGTTAGAGGCACTATCGAGCCACCAAAACCACCAATGAGTGAAAATTATGAATTCAAAGGATCTAAAGTTAGGTAATAAAAGAAAAAAAATTGAAAATTTGAAAAAAATTTAATATCATAATTATATAGTATCTAATTACATTTTCCTGCTTGCTATCGCCTATCTTTTAAGATCTAATTCATTTCCAGGCATTGGTGAAGAAATAAAACGTTGATTCCTCAAGGTCCGCCTGTCTAATTTCTTATCTTTCAATATCTAGTCTATGTTATTGTGAGGAAAATAGTTGTCCCAATTTTTAAATCTCTCAAAGTCTATCATGTTTATATCCTTCTCTGAATTTATCTACTGGATTGATTTAAATAAATATATATTTAAATCTTATTAGTGATTAATTATACTTGTACTGTTTCCTTGTTGGCCAGGAGACCTCTTTAATCCAGGTGTATTTATATCAACACCCGAATACCTCTCCAAACCAGAGTTCCTCTCACTAATTTACTTTAGATTGGTTATTGAAGTGTAATCGTGACGCTCAATAGGTGTTTTTTACGGAGATTCCTTCGATATGCTGGTCTTTTTCTCTAAATCTTGTTCACTATCTTCCATACTGGCACTTATTGTCATAGTGAGATTAGTTTCGATATATAATAATACCAAGGCTTAAGTTTCTTACAACTTCAGAAACGTATGATCCTATTCTACAAATATTTATTTTAAACATACTTGATTATTTGTATCTCTGGATATAATTTCTTTGTTAATAACATGCTCGTTACTCCCTTTTCAAATAATTGTATTTATTTATATTTAAATGAATGTGAGTGCATCCAAATACTGTGTGGGAGGATTGATGGCATAAAGGACAATTATAGTCTATTACTTTATAGTTTTTGTATAACATTATTGAATCTTTAATATGATGAAATTTCTCTAATGAGGAATCGTAAGTCTATTCAATGAGTCTTAGCATTCTTTCCCTTTTAAAAATGTGTATGTTTGATATTTGAGTGGATACTAATTTACCCACTAGGGACTCACCAGTAAAGAATTCTTCAACTTGGATAAATCTGTTTTCCTAGATATTTTATATTGATTACTCTACAAGTATCTAAATTGAAATTAAGATACTACCAAACTATTTCTCCACTCTCTACTATATAGAGGGAGTCATTCTTGGGTAGGTTTTCATGAGGAAGTAGGGTAATCTGCTCAAGTTGGTTTAGAATATTATTGATCAGCTTTTCGTTAAATTATGCAAACACTGGATTCTTTAAAAATAATTTTCTCTCAATTTAATTTTTGTATTCAATCGATAACAATTAGGGAATGTGTTTCAAGAACTCTTATCCATAAATTTGGATTTAGTATTATGTTGAGAAGTGGTTCTGATACGATGTTCGTAATCTTTGTTTGAGTTGGATGTCAACTGGCTTATTGGAGAGGTATGATTCCAAGATGAAAGTTTGTTTCATTTTGAGCTTTTTTTCAGCATTCAATTAATCCACAATGGCTCCAATTGAATTCATTATGTAAGCAAACAAACAGCACCCAAACAACATGGTCATCATACTGAATGCGTACTCTGAATTACTGCGAGCTTTGATATCTCCATATCCGACAGTAAGCATGGTAGTTACTGCCCAATATAAGGATTGGATATATCTATCTCCAAAATATTATAATTCTTCATAGCTTATCATCCATGTTGTTTAGCCTGCTCTAACAACAACATACCAAAGACAGCTTATAAGATTAGAGCTAAATATGATTATGTAACTAAGCCTTATAAGATTGAGAATATCAATGAGTGAATCTTTAATTCTGAAGACAAAAATTAATTTAAGAAAGTATGAATCTAGCTTATAAATTCTATTTTTAAATTTATCAATACCTTAACAAAAACACCATTTATAGCCAGTTATAAATGCCATCAAATATGAAGATCACTATCAATGTGAGGAAATCGTAGAGAAATCCACCAAAAAAGTAATTTTTTGATATCTTTTATCTGTCCATTATTATTTGTCCTTCCTAATAGTAACCTAGACTGAATTAGAATATAATTTCAAAAAATAGGGTGCCCTTATGAAGTGTGAAATCAAATGCAAGCATATCTTGTGTATCATCGAAGTATGCCATCTTAATTGGACTAACTAGTAATAGGTGCAAAGTGAATATAAGACACAAAACATCAATCAAAACACATATCTTAGAAGTTGGCAACAATACTGGCAATCTTAGATAATAACCGTAAACCATTGCAAATTATGAGATTATTGACGATTAAATGAAGATGAGGATGTTGCTTTTTCGATGTTGTTTTTCTTAAAGTTGAGACTAATATATGATTTTAGATTACCACCACTTATGCAATAACATTGTGTTCAAATTAATGGCTTGATTTATCGAATGTAGGATCATTCAAAAGTTAAAGGTATTATAACTTCACAGTGTTTATGGATACATTTCCTGATAGTGTTCTAAGTTTTTTTATGAAACGCGCAGTTATTATTCTTTGGAGGAAGTCTGACATAGAATTTCTGTGATGAGATCTATTCATTATTCTTGGTTTATGTGGTTGCTTTTATACTAATTAAAAATTCTAAGTCTAATCAATCCTGTATGTAATCAATTCCTCCTATCTGTCTACTTCATAGTCGATCTCTAGTTTTTCCTTCTATGGTGTGACTATCTTCGAGAGAAATTCATATTTGTTAGGGGTGAGTTTGCAAACTATGGGTATGTCTTCTTCCTAAGACAGTTCTGTAGTACTTTTTTTTAACATTTTATATTTTATTATGAGCAAATTCGAAAAACACGAATTTACCCTCTTTGACACCGATAGAAAGGGATTGGATTTTTTTATTAAACAAGCTAAGAATATGGTGTTTTAGGTTTTGTATGTTTTGAGAAAGGAAGAATGGACTGATGCGTCTATGTGGACATTTTACATCTATAGCATGATCGATTATTTATAGTTACATTCATTTGCATTCAATTCTAAAACATACACTGTCTGGAAGGCAGATACAATATCCTCATTTTTAATCAATGCCTTCAATCCATTCTAATTAAGAACTTATTTGCCAACAGTTGGCTACTCGACCCTATTAGTTGTCATTTACTTAGTAGAATTCAACATCTTACTCATAATATTGGATATCATTTACATTTGGTATAGCTTTTCAAAGAATCGATTCAAGTTCATGTGGCCGCTCTATGTTCTCAGAATAGTTACAATCATAGTTGTAACCGTGGGCTTTATACCTATAACACAAACGTTAGCTTCCATCGTTTAATGTAGCATGAAATCCGGGTAGTATGTAATGCAGGAGTTCCCAGATATCAATCAGGTGTGTTGGTAAGGCTGGCACATTTTTCATGCAAGCTTTGCCATTATATTTTTAATCGTGTTTGTTATCATCAGCGCTGTTATTGCTAATGCCTTCTTTGAGCCCAGCATGAATAGTCCAGACAGGACTGCCAAATCTGACTCTAGGGGAGAGATGGTTATGATGATGAATAAGATCTTGTGTTCTATCATCTACAGTTTCCTAGGAGACTCCTAATCATGGATTTTGATCATGATAACATTTGCCCTATCTGCATGGCTGTTTGCTATGTATAATGTGGAAGACCCATACTATGATGTAGATGTGAGTTTGCTTTATTAAATTTTATCCACCTACTATCTCTGGGCTAATATTAATCTATCGTTATGTGTCATATTCGAAGATAATTACTAGGGAGGCATAGTTGCTTGGATAGTGGGTATGCCCTTTATACTAACAATTATGGTTTCAAGGAAATAATCAAAGATTTCAATCCTGTTAAGAGAGCAACAAAAATATCGAAGTGGGCAGTAGATTTGGAATCACATTCGATATGTGCTATAACTAATGAAATAGCAAAAGTATGATAAAAATTCATTTATGTTGTTGGTAGGATATATTGAGAAACATCGAGCTGAATGCTCTTTGAATAATTGCGAGCTGAGAAAACCCATAAAGAAGAAGGAGAGGGAAAAAAGTTAGTTGATGCAAATATATATTAGCCGTCTAATAGTTGAAATAGAAAAAATGTTCCGAAAAGGGTTAGAGAAATTCCCAAAATCAGCCACACTTCGAATATTCTATTCCTTGTTTCTTGTTGAATAGAGAAATGATAAAAATCGTGGATATGAGTAATTGGAAATATCAGAAGCATCAGATGCAGTCTTTTATTAATAGTTCATTATTTACAAATACAAGTATTATTATTATTTATTAAGAAAGATTATAAAGGAATAGAAGGAACAAACTGACGATGACGATGAGATAGTAAATGCAATTGCTTACAACAACCATTTGGTCTTATGTGAGGATATGATGAACATGTCAGCAAATCTGCACAAGGAGTTTTGGCAGGAATTGAAAGAAGATTAGCCTGATCTAATTAAACTTATGAGGATTGGAAGCAAGATTACGAAAACAACAAATGAGGCTAAGACAAATTTTATAAAAATGCAAAAAATAAAAGGAGCTGAACTGTTCAAATATTAGAGTCTTATGGTCTATTCAGAATTTGTACTTAATGTTCTGAATGACTAAAAATAATTTAAATCGATGATTAAGATAGCTAATCATTTGAAATAAGAATAGAAGAAAAGGTTTTAAAACCGAATATCAATAAATTACGAGACTCAACCTATCCCATATCTCTACTCCTCAGCCAAAAGTGGTAATATGAAATAAATCAATACTCTATTTACGACATATTTTGGTTATCAAAAAGAGGAAGTGATTAATAAGACTGTCTCTATGTTGTTACCGGAACCATTTAGTTCTGTTCATGACAAGTACGTGGCTAATTGTTTTGATAGCATTTTAGTAAATTTGCGAATGGATTTAAATTACTAGAGCAAGTATTTGGATGATGAACATTTTTAGTACTTTGTTCATAAAAATGAATATCTATTCCCCTTATATTATAAGGTAACATTGAATTTAGATACCCTAACTTTCATTGCTACCTTCAGAAGTGATAATCAAATAAAAACCTAGGTAGTTTTTATCGTTGATAAATAAACCCAAATTTACTATATGACTTCTTCAGCAATCATGTATTTTGATCTAGAAATCGCCGATATTAAATCTTATACAATTGAAGAGACTAAATAGGTCTTTTTGAATGATTTTTTCACTGGTGGTGATATTTTGAAGAAAGACGGGCTCGATGTTGAATCGAATGTAGTGAGGAAGAATGGAGTCTAAGTTAAAGATTATTATAGATGCTATGTTCAGTAGTTAAAAATACCATTAATTTATGATCCCAATGATGAGGAGGAAAAATAGATACAGTTACAATAGCCTGATTACAGTTTAGTTATATTGGAGAAGAAACCTAGGGAGGAGGCTTAATTAGCGCATTTAGGTATTAAAAGTATTACAAAATCCAAATACTCACACACTAGTAGCACTAGAAATATATTTGGTAGAAAGAATAAATAAAGATCTCCTCCCAAACAGCTATCAATTACTTAATAACAATTTTTTCCTCCTAGAAGTCCATTAGGTATGGATAGGTTTGATACTAATGGATCTCAAATTGATCTGTAGTACGCCTAGTTTTTAAAAACCCTTTATTAGGAACCCAATTATGAGGATTATAGAGTCATGTTTACCACTTAATAAGAGATCGACACTAATCATACAAATTAATTTGATAATTCTATAATTACTAGGAGATTAATCAATAATTAGATATAAACTATCGATGAAGAATATGAGTAGCTTTAAATAAATTATCTAAATGAATAGGAACTAGAAGACTCAATATTCAGAAAAAAGAACAATCTCATTGAGGATGATGATGATTTAAGAATATTTTATTACACAAACTCAAATGATTTGGTTAAAAGTGCACTTAATACGAGTCATAAACATCAAGAAATAAATTAGTTTTTAATCTTTTCAGCATTGTGGCTTATATTTCTTGTAGCCATAACAATAATGCAATATTATTTCTTGTATGTCAATTTTGGTTTATTTAAGAAGGAAATAAACATTTTATACATCTTAAACTAATAAGGAGTTCAATTAAACAAATTGTTATCATCAACAATAGATTTTGGCATTTATCCTTTCTATGAATTCTAAACACAATATTTGTTGGAAGACATTAGTGATTCTGCTTACAGCCTATTAATGCTGAATCAATAAATGAATTCTCAATACTTTAATGCATTTTCAGATGAATTCTCAAAATAAGTGGAAATCAAACAACATCTGAGCACAAATCAAATTACTATGGTGAATGTTAGCTTAGAATCTGCTTTAGTGAACATCATTAGTTAAGCTTTGAATCTATCAATTAGCGATCCTGCTTAATTTAACTTAAATTCTCCCTAAGTTGAGCATGTCATCTATAATATCCTAATAGTAGTGGATGAAAAATTCAATTAAATTTAGGAGGCAATCTACAAGCATGTTCAATCAGATGTATCGAGTTTCGATTTCAACCTATATATAACTATAATAATATTGATATTAGTTACTATTATAGCTATGATAAAGTTCATCACTGTAATGTTCAATATCAAGGAGTAGAGAGAGAACATACTTTTTCTATTTTTAGATATTCCTCAATAGCAGGTAGAGTAGTTAAGACTTAAATGCGACAAATTTACTAAAAATTTTATTTCAATATAGGATTTGAAACCAAAAAATGAATTGGACGGATACGAATCTAATGAGGAGGATTTCAATTTTTAGAATTAATAATATCTATCTTACAAAATTGAGTAATTGGATGAAGAAGATTAGTAGTAAAAATTAAAGTCTCGTAGAAAGATAGTTGATAAATATAGAAAAAATAAACTAAAAGGCAATTAGGGCATTATTGCTTAGTTTGTCATAATAGCCATGGGGACATTCATATTTGCAGTGTACAACATTATAAGTTCCTAAGTGGAGAAGGGATAAATCGGTTATTTACTACCTTAATTTTATGACAGTTTATGGATTATAAAAAAATAAGCATACTATTTAAGCAGGTATAAACTAATGTTGGCGAATTACTCGTATGATAATAATACTATTTATGAAGATATAAATGATGAGATTACAGTGTTCACTGGCACTTAACAAAGATTCGATGATGTATTTATTATTGTTAAATTTTCAAGTTTACGTTATAGTTATTAGACAGGGCACCATCTATTGCTAAACTATTCCTTGAAGTTTACTATGGTGATTTATGTCAATTATAAAATCAGACCACGAGATGTTAAGGATCCATAAATGGGAATTTATAATTAGGATTGTATAATACTGAATAGTACTATCTTCAACAAGTGAGACTTGGATTAGGTTAATTTTCCTACAATGTCACTATAATGAGTGAGATTTTAAAGGAACCTCAAACTTATGAACTTCTAGATTCTTTGTTTGATTTTGCTGTTCCAGGTTTGTTAATTCTTTTGGATTTTGAGAGCAATTTCATCTACTCTAGTCTTAATGGAGCTTTAAATATACAATTCATAGTAGTTATCATATTCATATGCCTACTAATTATAGTATACTTGTTGGTTTGGGTGCCATTCTTGATTGAATTGAACACAAGAGTATCAATATTCATTTAATATAGATTAATTAAAATATAGAGATGCTGAATATGATTCCTTTAGACATGATAAAATAGATTAAGAGTCTACGTAGATTCATCAAAAATCTTATAAAATAAATGGATTCTTGAATATATATTATTAAAATTTTATTTTTATTATCACATGATGCATTTCAGAATAAAGTCCAATAATAGACCATCTACTACAGCCACTAGATTCGATGTTAGTGCATAATTTAGTAAAATATCGTATTATTGTAATTATATTCAGAAAATAAAATACTACTCCAAAATTATACAAGGATAAGGAAAATTTATAAGATGAAAATATACAACTTAAATTGCAATTAAACTAAACAAAAATTGAACTATAGAAGGCTAAATTAGTCAATATTTAATTAGAGGTGTTAATTATATATTAAATATAGAAAGAGTTACAAAGATTCGAATAGATAGTCGATGATCAAGTCAAGTTGGGGGATAGTAGCACCAAAAATAATCTAGAAAGATAAGGTTTGGTCTACAAGCTAAAAAATAAACAAAAATAATTGGTTTAAGAACTAATTGATAAAACTAAGGAACTAGATAATTTGAAGAAGAGCATTAAATAAACATATATAACTGAATTAGAGATTGAGTTATAAAATTATTAGGAGGAGACAATCAGATTAAGACAAAAATTAGAATATGTTCAACAAATTATAGATCTATCTTAATAAGGGGAAACTATCGAAAAGAAATATTTATAATAAGAGAAAACTCTATAAATTTTGCATAAAGATAATACTTAATTGAACTAATAGCTTCTTGCTTTGGAATAATAGCTTAAAGGAATGAAAGTAATAATATTATTAAATTAATAGAATAAACTTGAAGAATAAGCCAAAATTATAATTTAATAATCGAATGATATTAGTTAAAACTCTCAAACAATAAATGAATTAAAAGATTATATTTAATAGTAAAATTAGAAAGAAAGTAAACAACCGTTAAATTCATAATATCATGTAGAGCAAATTAAATTGGAAAACATATAAATGATAGAGAATCTTAAAGATTAGCATTAAGAACAATTAGAGTAATTATAATGTTATATTAAGTTTTAAAATAAAAGAAATAAGGGAATTAAATACTGAAATTTATAGACTCAAGTATAAGGTTTAGGAATTGGAGTAGCTTTTAGAAAATGAACCTAGACATGAATTCATGTCCACTCCGATTCAGTTTGATTCAATCAAAGAGGAGAGAGAAGATGTTAGAGTAAAACCTTATGTTGAGTTAAAATAACCTGTAAGTGCAAAAAAGAGACTACCTAAGGTTCAGTATTTTGAAATTAAACCAATAGCAATGAGGTTGAAGATCAATTTGTTCAAAAATAATAAACCTTATGAGTAGCTTGATGAAATATTTGATGATCTTGGATAAGACATATCAATATATTAATGCAAGGAACTATTGTCGAAATATCCATTCAATCTGACAGATCGGAATGAAGTCATGTTAATAAGCAGATATCTGATAGAAGACAATTAGGATGATTATATAATCTTTGATGAAAACAGAAACAACAATGTGGCTGTGGTTAAATCGATAATAAAGAAAATTATAGGAAAATATACACTCTATCAATAGGATGAGGAGTAATAAATTATAACACAAATTAAGAAAGTATTATTTAAATATAACAAGAAAATAAATTCTTCATTAAATGAAACTATTTAATTAATTGTGGCCAAAAAAAAACATCTGCCAAATGGATGTTGTGAGCCACAGGATTTTGAACAAGCTCTCAAATTTCATGAAATAGTATTCACATAAAGGGAATAAGAGTTGATCGACATGGTTCTGTTCGATTAGTCGCAATCATTGGAAGTTATAAACTATATCAAATTTTTAGCATACTTTAGCAATATAAAAAAGGAACAAGAATGATTATATATAATTGTAAAACAGTAATGCTTCAAAGGATTTCCATTTGATTAAAAAATAGGAAAAACCAGCCAGCAAACCATATATAGTTAATGTATCGAAATGTACCAAGAATAACAATATATGACAAATGTTATTCAACTCTCACTTCGAAATAAAATAAATTTTATATTATTATCATAATAATTTTTATTTCTAAACAATAAATTAAAATAAAAATTTAGAAGATGTACGGATATCAGCCACTTGGAGTCTCATTTGCCTCACCATTATAAACATCCATTGTCAGACCCTAATGTATATTTATAAGTCTAAATTTAGATTCATATGCATAGCCAGTTTAATATGCTGCCCCAGTCTCTTATGCCGCACCAGTTTATTCACAACCAGCCATCAAAGGTGAGAGCAGAGTAGAATACCATCCATATGAAAGACCAGTAGTAGAATTGGAAGATGAAGTTAGAACTGTTAAGGTATTAAATAAAATAAAATAAAAAAGGTTCCTAAATAAAAATGGGTAACTGATTACTATCCAGTTGAGTACCAGAAGGAGTACATTCCATAAGTATCAATCGAAAAGTAAGTCGAATACAGACCTGTTGAAAAACATGTCCCAAGAGTAGACTATGTGGAGGTTGAAAGAGAGGTATTTTATAATATTTATCATTAAAGGTTAGAAGAAATTCATATGTTGCACCAGTATCATATGCAACCCCCTTAAGCTATAGTGTTGCTGCACCTGTAGCTCCACTAGCTTAATCCTATGTTGCACCACAATACTCATATGCTCCATAATATGCTCCATAATATTCCTATGCACCATAAGTTTCCTACGCCCCACAATTTGGATATTCATCATTTTACAGACCTTATTATTGAAATATTCAAATAAAAAATATAATTATATCTCATTTCCATTATTTAAATGTCTCCAACCATTTATCATTAAATCCTGCTTGTTTCCTCTTTTGATAATTAATTTTCCAAGTACACTTTATGTCATATTTTTGCATATCTTCCATAAATTTTAAATGGGGATTTTTCCTTGCTAACCTTTCAAACCATTTCAATCCTATTTGAACATGTCTTGATTCCTCCCTAACTATTCTTTTAACAACCTCAGCCATATCATTCCTCTAGAGATCCAACAATTTTTAGATTATGCCTTCACCCGTATCCATACCTCTTCCCTCATTAACAATTGACAACACAGCTAATCTACCTTAAAGGCTATCTGAGGACTATAAAATTCTTTATTATAAATTATTGTGAACTGGTAGTTGTCCATATGTTACAAATTAACTCAACATAGTATAATGATTGAATTCATCTTAGGAATTTTTGAATATATCTACCTTGTATTATAGATTTCATATCATTTGCAAATTCAACTCTTTCTCTTCTTATGGTTTCCTTATTAAATCTCAAAACTGTATCTATATACGCCTTAATAGCATTATATTCGATATGAATAAGTGAATGCAGTAATTGTATTTCCACAGGATGTGATTTTATATTGTCTTACAATTCTTTTATATTATCTATAAAAACTCTTATGAGGGGAACTATTACAGATTCTTTGGCAAAACATATGGCTCTAGATATTCATCTTGCATACGAATCCCATGACTAAGAAACTAATTCATCTGCTCAGCTACTATATATTCCGATTTCAACAACTACCTTCCCAGTTTTAACATTATAAATAATATAAATCAATTTGGTAACATAAAATATTATGATTTGA
>VMTU01000337.1:0-16890 GCA_016759055.1 Paramecium bursaria
AAAAACTCATGATCATATGGATTATGTTTTACCACTATATTCATTTGTTTCTAGATTAAAATAGAGTATTGAGAACTTTTATTAATCGAGAATGATTGAAATTGTAAACGCTATTGAATAATTACAGAAAGAAGAGATTTCTCTGGAATTTGATTTTTCAGCATTAAAGCATATTGTTGAGGATACAATAAATACACATTTTATCCTTCAATAAATAAATGACTAATCCAACCTATTTAATAATAGTAATGAATCAATAGAATTTCTAAGCGCATTTATTTAAAACCATAGAAAATGGCATTCATATTTTCGATAAATAAAATAATCTATATTTCTCGATACACAAAAAAACTATTTCAAAAGCACTCTTTACTAAAGGCTGAATGTATTGTTACGATCTCCAAATCAATTTTATATAAAATGGAAGTTAATTCACATTAAATAAGACACAAAACATGTTGCCATTTCCCCAAATTAGATATTTTTAGCTAGCATCCAGAAGAATAATTTAAGACTATTTTGCTATCAAAAGTAATATAGAAAGATAAAAAGTGCATTAAGATTTCACATTATTTAATTTAATCCAAAATCAAATCAACTTTGTTTAGGATCAATGATTGGAAATATTTCTGTCTTTAGCATTCAAGATTCTAGAATAAAAAAATATCATAAAGTTGGCATAGAAAATATTAATGAAATAGTATATTGTTCATAAAATTAAGTATTTATACAATCGAGTAACATAATTGTAAAATATGATACTATATTTCAAATGGTCATAATGGAGATAAAAGGATAAAATTTGGGAATGTACTATAACAATTATAGTCAATAATTAATTACATTTCAAGAAAATATTGTTCATTTCAGAGATTCTGAAACTGGAAATATTATCAATACTCAATACATTGATGATGATTTATATTTGTAGGAAATGAAAGTAATGGTAAAATTGCAACAAAACCTTCCTAAGCATAAAATATTTAATCTATCATGGATCCCATAAAATACATCACACATTTATAATAATAGTATTCATTGGGCAGTCTATAGAACTATGTCTGATCTCAATTAAAATATTTTGCTTTAGGTAAATTCTAAAGAAGTTATCTTTTTATATTCTGCTAATTTATGTAGAATAAAATCTATAAATTAAAGAAATAAGTTAAGTAAACATTGGCATATACTGAAGGTAAGCAGCTAATAGTACGAATGCTACACCTTTATAATCGAAGAGTGTGGTAATAAATATATTTTAAATTAGATAAATGTAGATTACTTAAGTTGAGGTGAAAAATAATATAATATTTATTATAATTGAAATATTAATATTTTCATATTGTTTTAAAGACAAGATTCTAGTTAAAAACTCGAATAAATATATCGTAGGTTGGCATTTTAAAGCAGATTTCCCAGTAAGACAAGCATGTTTAATTTTTTTCTTCTAAATAATTATAATGATATAATTCTTTATTTTAGACAAAAGTCAAGTTATTATGATTATAAAGATAATCAGAATATGATCTAGGATTTAATGAATTGAAAGAAAAAAAATTATCTAATTATAAAAGGATGAATACACACATTATATTTACTTTTTTTATCAAAACTCTTCCTTCAAAAAAAACCTTCCTCAAATACTATTAGTTTTACTTGCTTATAATTATTATGTCCTTAAAAATGTAAATATTTAATAGCTCATGTAAAAATATTGTTAGTTGTTTTCTATCTTTATAAAAGAGTTCTTTGTATAATTAATTCTTGATTAAATCCCATAATGTCTCTATAGAAGATTATATTGAGGAGTGTAGAAAGGTAAAAAAAAATATTAAATTTTGATTAAAAATATTTAATTAATACGAGTCGATATTTATAACTAGGTTTGACAATTTCTTATTAGGATAGATCAAATATCGATTCCATTTTTTATTATTTGTATTCAAATCAACCATTTCGACTCTGCTCTAATATATTCTTTTCTCTTTGAATCATAGTCTAAATATTAAAAAGAAAGAAAAGATTGATCATAATATATAATCGCAATTATATATAATTGTCAAATTTCATTAAAAGGGATTTTAATTCTTATTTTAGAATATAAAATGTAAGCGTAAGGAATCAAGATTAAAATTCAAGTTCAAGACTTAGAGTTAGTTTTTTTTTTTAGATCCAAGAACACCCTTAGGTATGTAATATATAATTATTTTATATTTAGAACTCTACACATTCTCTATAGTACATGAATGAACTTAGTGTATCAATAGAATCGATATGGAATGGGCTAGATGTGAAAGGTCATAATCTTAGTTTATATTATTTTGATTGACTCAGAATTATTTCGATCACAATGTTTCTGTTCAGCTTAATTAACTGTAAAATATACATTATAAAAATATAATCAATCACAATTTCGAATATAATAAATGTATTTTACCTATCAATATATCATTTGAATGTTATAATACTTGGTATAATTAAAGTTGTTACTATAATTTTATCTATATATTTTTTTAAATGATAATATATAAATATCAAAAATGTAAAAATAGTTATTATTTAATTAATATGTAAATGGCGTAATAAATAACAAAAAGATTCTGCAAACATTCACTTAATTCTAGTTATGCTTATTGTATCAAATAAGACTGTAATTATCAAAGCAAATGGCTATGTGTTTAATGTTATTTAGAAAAAACTCATGATCATATGGATTATGTTTTACCACTATATTCATTTGTTTCTAGATTAAAATAGAGTATTGAGAACTTTAATTAATCGAGGATGATTGAAATTGTAAACACTATTGAATAATTACAGAAAGAAGAGATTTCTCTGGAATTTGATTTTTCAGCATTAAAGCATATTGTTGAAGATACAAAAAATACACATTTCATCCTTCAATAAATAAATGACTAATCCAACCTATTTAATAAAAGTAATGAATCAATAGAATTTCTAAGCCTATTTATTTAAAACCATAGAAAATGGCATTCATATTTTCAACAAATAAAATAATCTATATTTCTCTATACGCAAAGAAACTATTTCAAAAGTACTCGTTTCTACAGGCTAAATTTATTGTTGCGATCTCCAAATCAATTCTATAACAAATGGAAGTTAATTCACCACAAACAGGACACGAAACATGTTGTCATTTCTCCAAATTAAAAATTCTTGGCTAGCATTTAAAAGAATAATTTAAGTTTATTTTGCTATCAAAAGCAATTTAGAAAGATAAAAAGTAGACCATAATTTGAAATTATTTAATTTAATCCATAATCAAATCAACTTTGTGCAGGATTGGTTGATGGATATATTTCTATTATCAATATTTCAGATTTTAGAATAAAAGATATTAAAAAAGTTGTAATAGAAAATATTAATGAAATAGTCTATTGTTCTTAAAATTAAATATTTATTCAATCGAGTCACCTTATTGTAAAATATGATACTATATTTCAAATGGTCATTATGGAGATATAAGGATACAATATGGGAATGTACTATAACAACCTTAGTCAATAATTAATTACATTTCAAGAAAATATTGTTCATTACAGAGATTCTGAAACTGGAAATCTTATCAATACTCAATACATTGATGATGATTTATATTTGTAGGAAATGAAAGTAATGGTAAAATTGCAACAAAGCATGACCAAGAATCGTTTATTAAATGCAACATTCATCCCAAGAAAAAAGGAAATACTTCAAAATCAGAGTAGTTATTGGGCAGTCTATAGAGCTATGTTTGCTCTTGATTAAAATATTTTGCTTTAGGTAAATTCAAAAGAAGTTATATTTTTATACTCCTCTAATTTTTGTAGAATAAAATCTATCAAGTAAATAAATAATCTAAGTAAACATTGGCATGTATTAAAGGTAAGCAGTTAATAGTATGAAAGCTAAACCTTAATTATCTAGAATTGTGGTAATAAATATATTTTAAATTAGATAAATTTAGATTACTTAAGTTGAAGTGAAAAATGTTATTTTTAATGATTATAATTGAAATATTAATATTTTCATGTTAATATATATACAACATTGTATTAAAAAATTCTCATAAATATAAATATAATATATAAGATTGATATTTTTATCTAAATTTTTTGAAATTACCTTTTAATTTGATGGCTACAAAATTTCCTAAAATAATTATTAAAAGTTTATGTCAATCATAGAATTCTAATTATTCTATTTCTGGCTTAAACAATTAAGCTAACAAGAGTACGCTCAGAAATAATAACATAATCTGTATTCTAAGCTGATTGATGACTACTATTATTTAAGGCCTAAAAATTCAACTAATAATCCCGAAAATCTAATAGAATAATTTGATTATATGAATGTAATGGATCTAAAGAGTTGTGTTATCTAATTAAAATTTTGTAACACTTAGACAATATCCAAAAACTGCTATTCTAAATTGATTATATTTGTCTCTCTCCAGTTATTTGCAAGAATTTAGATATCAAATTCTAAAATTAAAAGAAATGCGATAAAAATAAATATGGAAATTGATAGATATAAAATGTAATTAAATCTAATTTTATTGGCATTTGGCCCAACAGTAAATCTGTTGATTTAAGTATTTAGATTTTCAATCATTAATCATCTTGTTAGAGTTCTTGACAAATATAATACTTTTATACCCCTATTCGTGTAGAATAAAATCTATAAATTAAATAAATAATTTAAGTCAACATTGGAATGTATTAAAGATAAGCAACTAATAGTATGAAAGCTAGACCTTAATAATCTAGAATTGTGGTAATAAATATATTATTAAAATAGATAAATTTAGATTGCTTAAGTTAAAGTGAAAAATATTATTTTTATTTGTATATAAATTTCATATATTTTTTTTAATTTCTGATATGATCCTTAAATTTGAAGGCTAAAAAATTTCTTAAAAATAATAAATGAAAGTTTGTGTCAATCATAGAATTTTAATATTCTATTTCTGACTTAAACACTTAAGATAATAAGAGAATGATTTATATTATCTTAAATTTCATAATATTTCAAAATATTATTATTTCATGACAAAATCAGTATTCCAAGCTAACTGATGACCACTACGATTTAAGGCCTACACAAAAGTTAAGATTTTTAACGAATATTCCTAATGGTATAGAGTATAGATATTTATTATTTTTCGAAAATATAATAGAATAATTTGATTTTATGAATGTGATTGATAAAAGGTCTTCTTGCTGATATCCTTCAATTTACTGATTATATTAATATAGAGTACTATGGATTAAATCTAATTATAATGGAAATAGTACAGCCATCTGATTATAATAAATAAGCACCACTATTTATATTATGTATTATCTAATTTTAATTGTAGTTTATTAAGTCTTTGTTGCAAATACCAACTGCAATTATCTTTTGTTCAGGAATGTTTAATGCCAACATATTAAGCGTTGTCTTATCTTCATACTAATTAACACTTTGTAAAACTTAAGCAATTTCCAAATAATTGCTATTCTAAATTGATTATATATGCCTCTCTCCAGTTATTTGTAAGAGTTTAGATATCAAATTCTAAGTAAAATAAAAAGGAAATGCAATAGATATCTATGTATTATTGGCATTTAGCCCAACAGCAAATCTGTTAATTTAAGTATTTAGATTTGCAATCATAAATTATCTTGTTAGTGAACTCTTGACAAATATAATATAGTACCTCTAATTTTGTAAATATCATATTTTGGTCAAGGTCATCATATTGAATTTGAATTTTATCATGATCATTTATTTTGAATCCTGTTCTTGGCTCAATTCCTGCGTAGATAGTGAGGACTAAATATTTACTTAAATTACCTTGACCAGCATTAATTGCATTCAGACCGTATTGTGCAGAATTATAACCCTATAAATAGTTAATATTTTTAAGACTGTTGAGATTACCCAATCCTGCAGAGGTACCTGCGTTACCTTTGGTGGCATTCTAATAATTAAATATTGAATACTGAAAAATTGAATGTTATACACTATTGCTAATCTACAACCAATGATTATGCTACCACAGCATTGGGAAAGCCCTTTCCAGCAATACGCCTTATATAAGTAGCTGTAAGATCACTAACAACCATAAATTGGTTATGAAGATTTGGATCAAATGTGTAATTAACTTGCACCCATGTGTTACTTCTAGGGGGCAATCCATAAATTTATCTTAGACCTGCGCTCAAAAGTAATGGCTTTAAAATGAAATTATCAGTATCACCCATAAAATAGTAGTTTGACTAATTATATTTAATTCCGATATTTTGATAGAAATCAAAATACATTGTGGAATCTCCATAAGCATAAATTTCTTATTAATAATAATAGTTTGCTATTCTGTATAATCCGAGGCTAGGTTAAAGGAACACTATTCCATCTAAATAATGATTATTCAATATTTAATTATAAATAATATCTTGAATATCTAATAACGGAGATAATTAAAAATAATTCCATACACCAGTATATGGAATTGTCTTTCCTTAACTATTGGTTGCCCATACAAATCCTTTATCATCATATCTTGCATTTTACTCATTAAGGCTTATTGAATTAGGTCTCTATAAAAATCTTGTTCTGTTCATCATTAGTGAGCTATCCTATCCTATGTAGAAAGAAAATTCCCCTAATATTTTTATATGATAACAAGACTATTTTACACCTTGTATAAATTAAAATAGTTATTGTTTTGTTCCTAGTTAGGGATCAAAATCGTATTCTTTTATGTTTTAAAGCTCCCTGTAGTTGTTTGCTTGTAATGGGGAATAGGTGTTATCAAAATTGTAAATACTCGGTATCCAGAGCTGCGTCAGCCAAATATAGTCATATTATTAGGTTTCATTGCATATCTGTTCTGGGTCAAGATTACCTATGGTATAATTTTCACCTAAATTTGATATTCTTTCTCTAATATCCAACTTGAACACTAAAGGCTCATTTAAGCATGTGGTAGTGGTAGTTTTTAGGGCATATATTTACATAACATTTAACAGAAGAAATAAGGCCATATTTATTTAATAATTGTTGAAAATTAATCCTCATACATACCCAAAATTATAACTTTTCTTCACACTGTAAGAGTCAAAATGTTTCACTTTTTCCTAAAATATCTCGTGATATTCTAATTCTATTAGCAAGATTTACTCTATAAAACTTATGAGATCATTGTGAGGATTCCGATACCTCATGATGCCTTTAAAAATACCTGAATTTTTTCTAATTAATTAATGCTTCATAAAGTTTTGTAAAATTTTGATGATTTAATATTGAGCTCGAATCACATCAACTATTTAAAGTAACATAAAAATATCATTAAGACTATAATAAAGTCTTCTAATTTAAGTATTTAAATAGGAAGAACAAATTTAAAAAAAAAATATTCAAATACATCTTAATCTGAAATATTATTAGAATTAGATATTTTTCTCTGATAAAGGATGATTTGTAGCATTGTTGCTTTGTTGCTTTTGCTTATGAAAGGAATTAAATGTTTCATAGAAGCATAGACATTAATTAAGTTTATGATAATTAGATAAACTTTAAGAATTAAATATACAAGTCGATCCATTTAAGTTGTAGACAAGAGTCATTAAATCATCTTGGAAAGCAATCCTTCATTAAAATTTCAAAATATAAAAAAATAGATTATATACTTTTATTTTTGATTTAAGTTTTAATTTATATTAATATTGAACAAATAAATTTGGCAATTGATCAAATAATTTTGTCCAAGATTATATAAATTTTAGAAATTTTGCCATATTAATGATTTAAATTAGGAACTTAATATTAAATTTCATTATCTGATGTTCAAATTAGTAAGTTCTATCTCATTTGGGGTCTGCAAATACGATTTGGTTTGAGTGTGAAAAATGTCGCTAAAGGAGTTATTTTGCTTTTTGCTGGCTTTTTTTAGTAATTAATAATAGAAAATAGTTTTTTAATTGTCTTTACAATTTATGATATATCTGAGCTAAGGTATTACCTATATAACTGATAGCAAAACTTTTGTTATTACTTTTTTGTATTGACAGTTAAAACCATGTATAAAAGAGACTATTATAATCTTTAATAATATAAGGTTGCTAATTATGAGAATTATGAAACTACTTAATGTATCAAGTTTATTACTAATTAATATGGAGAAAAATGATAAAAGGGATAGAAGTTAGATAAATTAATCTATGTGATTTAAATTCTTTAAATAAAATGGCTTATTAGCATGATTAATTAAACAAAATAGAACTACAAGTAGTATGACAAATATATTTTTATCTTCATCGTATAATAAGGCCATAAATATGAAAATAAACAATGATCTGATGAATTCCCAATAGAAAAATCTGTTTTGATATTACCTATATATGAAAATAGACAATTTCAAATTATTAAATATTCTTAAATTTATAATTTTTACCCAATAAAACATAACAATATTTATTATAGCAAATATTAGGATTAAAGGGATGATTAATCTTTTAAGATATTCTATATGATTTTAACTGTAAAATTATGCAGCTTTATATTCTAATGTCCAATAAATATTAGAATATTTTATTTTTTAGGCCAACTTAATAAGACTAGTTTTAAATAGATATATAAATTACCTCTGAACAATCACATACTGATTTTATTAAAATATAGTAATTAGACATAAAATAACTGTAAATATTCTATGTCTAGATTTCCTAAGCTTTATAAGTGTTATATAAATTATGATAAAAATGTTAAATATTAATATGGGCATCAAAAATTTAAATAACAATTATGAATATTATAGTGGTAAAGGTATTTACTAAGAAATTAGACAATCAAATTGAGGAGTTATTATAATATTTGGATTACTAAGTAAATTAAACGATAATGTGATATATTATCCAAAATATATTTTATTCTCTAGTAAGTATAATGTGAATAAATAATTTAAATAAAGTTTGAATATTATTGTTGCTTGATTAACATTCAGCTTTAATAATATGTCTGTAAACTTTCTCCTGGCAATTCTAGTGAGCAAATACTACTCAGATTATTATTTATTTGTAAAATAATTAAAGTATATTACTGTTAATTGGTATATTATAAGAAATAAGAGTTTGAAATAGATTGTGTTGTCAAAGTAGCATAATTTACACGTATCATCCTTTTTACCATAAATTCCATCACCTCTTATGTTGTGAATATCACATTCGGAACAAATAGCTCCCATATAACCAACTTTACAACTATAATCACCTGCTTTCCATCCACCTAAACAATTGTTGGTTTCACAAAAATCTATATATTTATTTGCTAAAGAATGTCTCCAATATTATTAGTATAATTTAATTTAACCTATTTTTAATTTTTCAATTTTATGACCATCCATATATTCACAATGAGCTTGATTGTATCCAACTGAATATAAATCTAATTCAATATTGCACAATTTGCATTAATCTTTGCTTAAATATTCACCTAATTAACAGTTAAAGGTCTTTACTAATGTTCGATATGTGACAATTTGATTATCTTAATTGCAAACAAGGTCTAGTTTAATGAATTTGTCTTTATAGATAGGATTTAATGTAACTGTTAAGTTTTTGATAATGTTTACGCCATGTACTAAAATTAGTTCTAGATTGCTTATTGTTTAATTATCTTCTACCTGCATTAAACTACATGAAATTTATTATTGTTTTTACTTACTCACAAAGGAAATTGAATCATACAATCTATTGTATTAAATATTTTTATAATTGAAATACTAGTATCTTTGTATATCCTACCCTGATGGCAAGTATAGATAGTTATTGTCTTTTGAAAAGTAAAATTAATACAAGCTCTTATCAATTTAGTTATGCATAAATACCGAATAACCAGTATTCAAAGAGAGAAAAATCAAAGTTTCAGTGTTTTAAGTAGCTAACTTACCTAAAACATTAGATCTATCCATAAAAAGGGATGAATCATCGTAAATTATTTTACTATCTACGATTTCAGAGTTTTTAATATAAGTTGATTTGCTATCTGATAATTTACACAAACCTTAAACATTGGCCACTTAAACCTCGGTCAATAAAAGTTAATGGTCACCAACTTTAAAAAGGAATTCTGATGACCCACCTATTAAATAAGATCTATGCAATTCTATCGAGGTAGCTGCTTCCATTATTGATAATGAGCTACTAATATTCTTTAAAAGGATATCTTTCAATCGAATGATTGATAAATTTGAAAAACTCTTAAATAAAAATACTTATTAAGAAGTAGTGATATTGATTAACTGAACATTATACATAGACAAATGGCAATTATCCTTTAATTCAAATCTAAATACTCCCATAATTATATTATGATTATTCAAAATAGTGATTTTATCAAATGATGCTGATTGTGATACTTTCACCTCAATCATGTGTATTAACGAATTGATGTTTTTGATAAACAATAAACTCGTGTTTAATATCTTTGATTAATTGATTGATAAAAGTTGTGTGTTAATTTCATCAATGTAAACATTACTTAGTTAAACACTATCTAGCTTTTCTAATATGAATAAATATCTATTATTATTGTTCGTTAAATTCTTTTGACGAAGTAAAATTATATTTTGGATGAATATTACAATATCATTATAATTTTAGATCATATTTTAATGTCTCACAACTTAAATCATAAAATCAATAATTGAATATTGGGTTATTTTGATGTATTTTAAATGTATGATTGAATAACTGTTGGTAGATATCATAATAAATGAGCCAGAAAAATTTTGAATATCAAAACTAATAATTTCTAAACTGTGGTTTTAAGATAGTGAGACTTATTGATGTTAAATGAGTAGCCATTCTAAAGATGTGTTTTTTATTTAAAATTTACTAAGAATCATATGATCACACTTTGAATTTATAAGTTAGATGTTTTTGAGATTTAGAAAATTTGAACTTTCTACTAATAAATGTGCTGTCTAAATATCCATAAATGATATCTGATCTTAAGAATGTATTTTATCCAAATGTAGCATTTCAATTCTAGCAATATTTAATTTTTATAGCTTTATTATACAAAATTATGCTGATTCCTGTTAAATAAAAATATCATAAAATCTTATTGAGCTCAAATGAAAAAAATTAATTGTTTAAAATTATACTAATTATGAAGGGTCTTAATTATATATACTAATGCTTACAGCTAGTAAATTTTTAATTAAGAACCTATCACACATTCTAATGTAAAGCAATAGGGAGTTTTTAATTATTAAATTATTAAAAATTATATTTCTTATAAAGGTTTCTTAATAGTCAAGAGTCTTTCCAAACTATTCGATTTGAATAAAAATTTAATCTCTATTATTTATATAAATTTTATTAATATTTGTCCGAAATATTTTGACTTAATCTGCAATAAATTAAATAAAGTATGCTTAACGAAAGCTAGCATCTAGTGCCTTTAGGTTGGCTGTAATTATCTTTTGACCAAAAACTGCTAAATTAACTGAATTAGTTGAACTAAACTTATGAAAATTGCAGTTTATGAGTTTAATTGAAAATGTGACTACATTTATTATGGAATGAGAATTATGTTAAGTTTTTGAAAAGTATATTTGGTTGATTAAGGTTTCATAATTTTCAGTGATCTCAATAAACACTAAATCTTAAAAAATTACATTATTTAGGTAGATTTTTGAAATTTAAATAATGCTCGAATTGTAAATGTCCAATAATTATGAAAGAATGATGTTGCTATCATAAATAAATATATTAGCAATCTGGATAGTAGAAAAATCGTTGGCATACTATACGTATATTACAGTAGATCGATTAAGTGTAACATTACTGAATGTTAAGCCATTTATAATTATCTAATTAATGCCATCTTTTATAACAAATGTACCTTCGTTTAAAATAGTATTTTTATAGAATATTTACTTAATCAAAATATATCTAAAATTTTCTATAAAAATAAACCCATTTACTTTCGAACCCTCAAAATATACATCTTTAATATCAACTAGAGAAATTATTCTGTCATTGTTACCTGCATAAATGAAATTCGTTAATTAACTGTTTAAGATTATTGCACTATCAAATTTAAAATACTTTATGTGCTCAAGTCGAAACAAATTTTATAAACTAGAATTTTTCACAAAAAAACTTGTGATCTCAACAAAATCTGTCATCAGAAAAGTGAAATGAGAATAACAATAATGAGGATTAACATTTATATAGGTTAAATTATCAATGAATATTTATGAAGCCATAAATTAAAACTTAATGCAATTTGTATAAAGTATTGAAGGATTAAATTAAAATTTTAAGTTGAAAATAAAGGATACATTTTTAAAGTTATAATCATCTAATTATAAGCTATAGCTTCCATTGAAAAGTGGTTTAGCCTGTGTGAATATTATATCAAACTGAACTAAACTGAATTAAATGTTAACTTTTCTGTATATTTCAGCGAGATTAACAAAGGCTTGATTTTAGTAATATATATGCAGAAATTCATCTAAAATAACAATCTCTATGTCATTAAAAATAATTTTGTTCTAATCGATGATTGACTTTGACAGATTCATTGTACTTAAATCCTCAAAATGTAATAAATTTGTTATTCCAGATAATTTATACTAAATGCTCTGAGCTAAAACCGAGAGCCTTTCAATTTATTGATAGACAATCAACATGTTAAGTTGACTTTCACTTTCTAGCCAATTAGTTTTTTGTAAAATTATCAGATCTTGTATTTCTAGTTTCTACCTATAGGGTATAAATTTCTTTGTATAATTCATCAAAAGATCATTTTCGATGCTATCAAATTAAAACAATTTACATTTTTTTGTTTACCCGGAATAGAGCCATATTGACCCCTATTATTAACATACCTGATGTCCCATCAAATTAAGATTTTGAATAATCTCCTCACTTTCTAAACATAACAATTATTACTGATTTTAGCTGCATTATTTAATCAATCCAGAATCGTCTACAAAATAATCATTGATTACCAACAAACAATATATTTTCCTGTTTATGATGACACAGTTTAAGCAATTCTTTTAACATCTGATGCATTTTTAGTGTTTTAGAGAATAATTTTAGTGGCAAAGTTCACATTCATCATTTTCAAATACGCATTTCTTTTATTATTTTACACATTTAAATTTCTTAAAAGTGTATTCGTCTTCGCAAAAATAGCTCTCTTAAGTTCTGTATATTAAATATGTATCTTTAGCATTAAGAACATAAATATTTAAATCCTCCTAATATATTGCAATATTTATAAATTACTATTTATAAGTCATATTTTCAAAGTTGTAGAAAAAATATTAGTAATTAAATTTCAATATAACTTTTGATATATCAGTTGAGTTGAATAATTATTCCTATAGGTATTAACAATTAAAGCAATATTCACCATGAAACTTAGGGTTAGAAATGCTTTACTATTATTATACGCAACCGTTACTATTTACTACTTTACACATAACTCCTTACTAATATTAAATAAACTAATTGGATCCCAACACCTATCTACTAATATTAATTAGTTTCTTGTTTAAATTTCTGCTATCAGTATCATCTTTGCACGTAAATCTTTTGCAATTTTAGCAATCTATTTAACAGAAATTAAAATCATCCCTCTACTCAACATTATTTAATATCAATAATTTATCAAGTCTAACCACAATGTTTTTTATTATAACGAAAGAATTCTTATGAGAATATAAAATTTCTTCCAATTTATCCGATTTAACGTATGTCCTAAGGTTGGTCGTTGTCTTAGTCATTTATTTATTTATATCGAGATAGATACTGATATCAAAATCCTCAAATGTAATTAAAAAGAATATCTATTAATCCGAATTAATTTCTTTATAAGTGGATACTAGCTCTGAAAAATAATTTATATATTTTATTCCCATATTATTCTAGCTGTAGGATAATTATAGAAATATCCCTTCAAAGAAAGACTGACAATAAAAATCACCTTATTGTAATAAGTCTATGAAGAACTTTGCATAAAATGATATTGTTAAATAATTTTTGTGCATGATGAATTAGAATCTGGTTTCCTGAAATACAAAATTTTTAATTATTATTTCTTCATTTTAATACATCTCATTACCATCATAAATTAATAATTAGAATAACTCTGATCCATAAGCGAATAATGATTAATTTTATTTAGCACATAGTACTCCAACTTCGCAATGTATCCCATCAATCTTTAAAGAAATCCATTCTAGTGGTTGAGTTATTTCTAGTTATTGATTTTAATTTATTTATTTTTTGCTCGAATACCATTCAAGCATTATGCTCGATTTATCGTGGTAAACAAAAATTTTTATGAAATCAAAGTTATTTTGATCTATTATTGAGAAAACAGGTTATGCATGTGAGTACTTCCAATTATTAAAATATTGATATCTAATTTGCATCCAAATGGTGAGATTTATGTTGTTCTCTTTAATCTTAAAGTGATTTATGTGCTATAAAGTGTTACTTAGAATTAGTCTCGATAATCCGCTTTCCATCATCTGAATTAGCCATAGAATCTTATAAGTTTATATTATAAGATACATTTTATATAATAAATAATCATAATTTATCATAAAATTTCTAATTAATAAGGCTTTGATTAGCTGGTTATCTATTTTATGCTAAGTCTCGATTCTTCAACCTAGAAAATTAAAAAGTGTCAAATTCCAAATTTAATATTGATTCTCTTATACAAAGGAATCTGAATCCATTAAAAATTGTTGCAAAATAGAAGAATTAGTTTCTGCTTATTTTGTAAAAATTCAGTGATAATTCTGGATAATAATATGATTAAACATAATAAAAATCGAAAGAAAAATAGATTCTCTTTAATTAGTTTAGTCCTATTATAATCTATAATCATATGATAATTTAACAAATATCAATAACGTTGATAATTGAAAATATTCATTTCTGTGTTTGTAACATCATCTCGCATTATTCGTTTAGAATACATTATTATGATATATAAAACAGGACAGTGATTTAAGCTAATAATGATTTGAAGAAATTTTCATAATTTTAACATTCGAGGATAAAAATGAGAAGTACATAATAAATTATTGATTATAAATTTTAAGAAATAAATAATCACTCTCCATATGCTTTAATAAAATTCATTTCTTTACATAAAAGAGCAATGAAATCCATTCCAAACATTTGGCCTAATCATTTTTGATATTTTTGTATTTTTGGCTTAACAGAGGCATTATTTACTGAAAAAATAAAATTGTTGATCCATTAGTATCTGGTTGGGGAAAAATTTGTGCCGTAATGAAATGAAGGTTATTTTAGATGAAATTAATAAAAATAAAAAGAATTAATTAGTGTACTTGTAGCGATGTCTGTCATATAAATCTTAAACCTGTACCAGTTCTGTATAGTTTATGGCTTGTAAATAATTTAATAATTATATATCATATAAGTATATCACAAATATACTGTTAAACATGAACATCATGCATGGGTTGTGATTTAATTAAATTTTACAATACCATCACTTCAAGATGAGGCTAAGTAATTCTTAGATGCTAATAATTACATTTTCATCCTGTTATTTTAAATCAAGGATGAATTTATTTTTTTTATCTCTTAAGTGCATACTGTGATAAATGAATTTCCCATTAAATTTAAGATAAACTGAAGAACTGCCTTATTATTCTTGAGATTCAAAGCTTTTAGTAGCAAATTAATTAATTAATCTTTCATTCTAATCTTTTAGAAATCCTTTATCTTCGCATTATTTAAACCAAAAAAACTTTAAGGTTTGTTGCTGATTTTGAATACCCCAATTTATTTTTGGCATTAGTGGTTTTTAAATTAACATTTGCTAGATTTCGAAGTTTGTGATATTCCATTTTACTCTCAGAACTTGAAGTTATATTGTAAAATTATCAAACTTTGAACTCATTTTCTGATTATGTTTTCACAACTTTAAAATAGATAATACAAATTAGGGTAAAATACTTGAAAGACCTAATTATATTCATTTAATAAAAATAAGATAACTAATGATTTGGTTATTCCTTTAGGGTAATGATTTTATCTAAATTATATAGATTGAAGGATGAAAGTATTGAAACCAAAAAAATAAAGAAGTGATATAATTTCTAATTGAGATATTTAATTTATTTAAAACTGTATTTATATTGGCTGTCTATCAATGTCTAGGAGGCTGTGCATGGAATGTACCAAACATAAAGTCCATGATCACTAAGATTGGATTCATAGCTTTAGCTTTTTAAGATCAAACGATGAATTTTAAAATCATTTCTAGAATAAACTATAGCCAAAAATAGAATAATAACTTAACTTTATGAATAAGAGAAAGATAGGATAGAAAGAACAAAGAGTGCTTATTAAGCATACATAGATATCGCCTTAAGCAAGTTAAATAAGGAATGGACTGATCATTAATTAAGTTTGGATAGCAGTACATTTACAAATGATGAAAGTACAATGTTTTATAACGCGCTAATGTAAACTTAATACACCTATCGTGAACTTGTATTATACAATAAAAATAATAATGAGTTAAAATTAATTTCATATCTATTAGGGAGATTAGATTCGTTAAAGGATTTTATTTATAATCAGAAACATCACTTTATATCTGGAAAATCAATGTTATTAGATACTGTAGAATTGAGCCAAAACCAAAAATATATGACTGTTTTTAAATAGGAAGATTTAACATAAATTTAAATACACGACCTAAATTCCAAAGCCCTTAAGAAAAATTATTATTTTACAGATGAGATTTATGCAGTTTCTTTGGAAATATATGGTAGCATTCGATAATAAGTTTAAACTCTCCTATTATTATATTAATCGTGATAAATAAATTAAA
>VMTU01000192.1:0-23997 GCA_016759055.1 Paramecium bursaria
CCCCAACCCCAACCCCTTAGCTAAAAATCACTATTCAATAGCAAGAGAAATATTAAACTTTCCAGAAACTAATATAAATTGTAAAGACGGTGAAGGAAAGAGTTTGTTAATATCAACTTTGATCCAATTTGAAATTGAGTCTTTAGAATTTATTCAATTTTTAATAGAGGATAAACATGTTGTGGTCACAGAAAAAGACAATTCAATGTAGACAGCATTACATTATGCTACATAACTTTCAGCAAAATAATATAAAATGAGGATCTCTTAATATGAATAAATGCCAAAGGCCAAGCGGAAATAGTATAAGCAAAATTATAGAAATGGGGTTTTATAGCTAATTAAACTTCTAATAAGTAAAGGAGCAGACATTAATTTGCCAGATTCCTTAGGGATAACTCCATTCATGATAGCAATTAAAGAGAGGTAAACCGATTTAATCAAATATTTCATTTAATATTGTAATCCAGACTACACAGTAAAGGATGGAAGCGATAAAAATCTCTTACACATCATGATTGACAATAAATCTTTCATTCATCCAGTTGGTAATGAAATATTTAGACTAATTTTATCAAAATTAGAAAAAGAATAAGTATCTGGGCCTAATGAATAAGGTTTCACTCCTCTACTGTATATGATTAAGGAATTCGCCTCAGCAACCACTCAACTTTATCAGAAAAACTTATAGAGGATTGTTGGTGAAGCCTAATTGGTAAAGATGGAAGAAGAATTGATTAATAGAGATCCATAATTGCTCGAGGATTAACATAATCATCCTCTTTTGGAAAAGGATTTACACAATGAGGAAGAACAACATAGTGATAGGAGTTTAGTTGACTAAAACGCTACACACTTCCAAGGGTAGAGAGGATAATAGATCTAAATCAATACTTTTGGGCAAATCTCATTTAAGATAGCTAATAACTAATATAAAACAATCGGATTCAATCTTGATCAATATTAAGTATTCGAAAAGTTAGCTCTCACCTCAACTATACAGTAAGAACATAAAGTATTGGAACTCATTCTAGAATTTATCCGATATGGAGCTTCTTTGAATGAGTACGTAAAAAAGATCAAATAATTTAGAAAACATAATCCATAGAAGGTTGCTATTGATAATCCTTATAATGCTGAAAGTAAAAAGTAAATTATACACTATATTTTCTAATTCTTCCCAAATAAGTATTTCTTTTAGAATCTTATTAAAAGTTTAGGAGAATAGGGATTTAATTTCGATACTTAGTCTAAATATTAATAAACCCCATTACATCTATTCTGTTTGAATGCAAATAATGCTAACATTTATAACTCCATAGCAAGCCTAAAATTAAGAGAAGAATTTCTATAATATACTTTAGATAGCTTCCAAATAGACATTCATATCTAGGATCATTAAGGAAGGACAGCTACACATATTTTATCTGTTAATTTTGAATAAGCCTTACTTGACATACTATTAAAGAAAGGAGGAAATATAAATGTTGTCTCAAAAGACAATATAGTTCCTTTAATATATCATATAAACAAATAGAATACCTAAGTTGCAGCAAGGTTATTATAAAGGAATGCTAAACCTGAGTTCTAAGACCTCCAAAAAAGGTCAAGCCTTCATCATGCAATAAATATCGGTAGTTCTTTAACTACTAGAATAATAGATATATTTCTGAAACAAAAAGCTAATTTAATGTGCTAAGATTATTTAAAGAGAACACCCTTACATTATTTATTTACAAAGATAGACTTGGAAATAGAAAACCTTTAAATAGACCCAATTGAAACAGTTGAAATATTCTTAAATAAAATGCCAATTTGCGAAATACAGTAGGATTAATTTGGTAGGACTCCTCTACATTATGCAGCAATAAGCAATTCTACACAGTCAGCTTTGGCCCTGATTAAGAAAGTAAATTCATTATTGGGGGTTAAAGACAATGATGGTAATACTGCAATAGGATTGGCTTTTTTATGTGGAAATAAAAATTTCTTAGATGCTTTGATTAATCTTGGGGCTTCAATCACATAACCAGCTCATTATAATTAGATGCAGAAGTTTATAAATAGTATCATATAACCTGGTAGCTACTCCTTGTTTAAATTATCAATAATTCATAAATGGAGTGATATAGGACATTTGCTTATTAAAAAGGGATTTGATAAGTTTATCGCAATCGAAGACTCACTTTTTTGTAAATAATTTTAATAGGTTCAATGTCTTTTATCATAGGCTTAAGGTAATGAAGTTGTAGAAAAAACAAATTCATAAAAAATGAATCTCTTCCATCTTTTTGCCTATTTTGGAATGACGATTGATGATGAAACATACAATTCGATAGTTGTTTTACTAGAAAAACTTAGTGTGCCACATGAAAAATAAGATAAATTTTAGAGAACTCCTCTGCACTATGCAGCCATATTTGGATTTACTAGATTACAAACTTATTTATTAAATAAGAATTCATCCCCAAATAAATTTGATATGTATTGCAATACACCATATAGTTACGCGCTTTAAAAAGATTTAGGCATCTTTACTAAATTTAATTTACGCTAATGGCATGCTGCAGGCTTCGATATATCAACAAAATTCAAAGTCCATTATAAAAATTATATATTAGACACATTTATGTTCCTAATACAGGAACGATAAATTGAAGATGAGCATATTATGGATTGGATATTATAGTATGGGGCTGACATAAACACCTTAAATCTAGACAAAGAGTCTCCTCTGTAACTAAGTATCAGAATGAATAATCAAAAATTATTTGATTACTTACTCAAAAAAACAAAAGAAATAGGATTTGGTTGGAACAATAACAAAAATAACCAAACCGTTTATCATATAGTTGTCAAACCTCTGTCTTATGGCTCATATCAGAATACATAAATGTTGGAATCATTGATTAAATCTGGCATATTTGGAAATATAAATCAGACAGACAATTAAGGTAGAACAGCCTTAGATTATGCTGTTAAATAAATGACAGATAAAATGGCAGCAATTTTGAGAGAAAATGGTGCTCAATAGAAAACTAGAATTCCTGATGAAGAATCTGCAATTGAAAATGTAAAATACCCTGAGAATGTTCCTGATTTTGCTACCCATTCTAAAGAAATTATTGATGAAAATCAAAATAATATAGAAGAAGGCAATTTTATTATTGATCCTAGACTGGAGGTTGATCCCTAAGTCAAATTATAATTCGGCAAGTATGAAATTGTTTTAGAAAGTGGCTAACCATACTCATTAGTATTGACTAAGGTCGAAATTATGAATGGATATTCTTCTCAGAACTTATTCCATAAGATGTAAGTTATTCATGAGACAAATTAGAATATTTTTATTTTATTCTAAAGATGGGGTATGATAGGGACACCTGGATAAATATAAATGGTTACATAGGATAAACAAAATGCAATCAAGTAATTCCACACAATATTTATGAATAAAAGTGGAAACATTTGGAAAGAAATATTAGCTGGTAAACCATTTTAGGAATAACCTCAAAAATATTTACTATACAACCTGGCTATAAAATGGAGCAACAAATAATTAATATAGTCATTTGATTTCTCAAAGAAGAATCTAAAGCCTTTTCCTCAACATCATTTAGACAAGAATGTTGCCAGATTCCTTGTATAATTTTGCTAAGTTCAATTATATTAACGAGAACTTCAATAGATTGGGGTTGATCAGGAATTCTTGCCTTTGGAGAGCTTAAATAAGGAAAAATTATGGAAAGCTCAAAGAATATTAGAAGCGTTATATGAATTATCAATTGATCTTGAAAAAGAGAGAAGTAAAGAAAACTTAAATGAAGACACAATTTTTGAGTTGCTTGATTTAACAAATGAAAAATCCAGCATATATTATGAGATAATTCCTTGCATAAAATATAGGACAGAACCATTTCCCCCCTTAGAGTCGATTCAAGAGATTAGACAATAAATTAGGATTGTTGAGACCTTACAAAACTTTGAAGTTACAGCAAAGATATTATTAGGAGCATTAAAATACTCTTAATATGAGAATCCCTTGACTTATTGTTTCAATTCAATGCAAATTAGAGTGTTGACACTGGTAAAAAACGAACCTGAATTCTTAATGGTAGATGCATATATAAAAGTAACTTCCGCAGTTAAAGTATCAAACATATTTGCAGTTGAAAGAAAATTTGAGACAGAAAGGTTAAATTCCAGATATTCAGACCTTTCCAAATTATTATTATGGCATGGATCGAAGATTTCCAACCTTATGGCTATCCTAACATAAGGATTGAAATGTAAGCTTTTTATAAATATAATATTAATAGGTGCAACACCTTTGTCTTCAGCTTAAAGATCAAATTTTGGTAAGGGCATATATTGACACATTTAAAAAAAGCTACGAATACACCATGGATATTAATGTTGATAGCAAAGACGAAGAAGACTACAAATAAACCAACAAACATCAACGTGAAGATTAGGAAGAGAAGGAAATATAAAGATATAGATATCTTTTATTATGTGAAGTAGCAACAGGTAAAATGATGGAATTAAGAACTCCTACTAATATTGAGAACTTTTCAGGTATTCAAAATAATAGTATTTTTAGATTAATATTATGGCTATAATTCAATCAAAGGTTGCGGAACTGGTGTCCCAGATCCAAGTTTCGAGGTTTTATTAGATAATGGAACAATTCTTCCATAAGGAAAAATCATCCAAATCTAACCTTTAAATGAAAAAGATATCTATCACCTTGCTTCCAATGAATACATTGTTTATGATGAGGCTCAAGTTAAAATTAGGTATTTGATTTAAATTGACACACAAACTGAAGAGGATGAATATCTGTGATTTATAAAATTTTAACTAAGATAAATAATATAAATAATATATCTATTATTTATTAAATTCCAATAAAATTCTAACAAAGTCCACTACATAAGGAAATCTTTTGTTATTTTTATGCTGAATATAAGGTATAAGTAAGATTCTGATTTTTGAGAATGATGAAGAATTATTTCATATTATGAACATGTCTTAATTTACATCTGGGGAAATAGAATTAGAAATGGAAAATGGAAAAATACGAAATCAATAAATGAATAATTTGATTAATAAGGTTTGGGCTCAAATGGTTATTCATAATATATATGTTATAAATTATGGAATGATTTTATGTTTTATTTTTATTTTCAGTTTTTAAATATTCTAATTTATTCCTATATTTTATTTCTACAAATCGGGCATTGTTGTAGATTTTTACTGCATTTCAAGCATGTTGCATTATGTTTACAGGGTAAGTACAAGGAATCTCTCTCTCTTTCACAACATATGATGCAATTATGTTCAGCATTTTCATTCATGATGTTTATCTTATTCTATTAGCAAATGTATTGGTTGGTTGTTCCTATCCTAATCACCATCTATTCTAAGGAATCGAAATAATATAATTATGAATTCTATCCTTCTGGAGATAGTCTCAACCAGGAGCTAATGTTTTTTTAATTTTCTAAATACCCATTAGTTGAAGAGTGATCTTCTAGAGTAACTTTATTATCTATTAGATAAAATTTCGCATGTTAGTTAGATAGGTGATGATCTTCAGTGAATGGGATATCGACTGTTGACTTCCTTCCCAATGTTAGTGATGATTTAGCCTAAGAAAGTATTATAGGTTATAAGATATCATCTTAATTAGGGCCTTCAACTATTAGCATATGAACCTTTTTTTTTTATAGAAATTTAAAATTACTTTGATCTCTCCATCCTTTATTTCCTCAATGCTTTATATTTAGAATAGATTGCTTCCTAATTCTATTAGCATATCTTTCTCCAAAGTCAGAGATTTGAGAATTTTTATATAAGTACCAGTTGTGCTTCCAATGTCTCTAATGGCAAACTATTGTTTTTATTGTTATATACCCTTCCATCTTGAAAGACTACTTCGGCATGATATCTTGAAATGTTTTCTTCTAAAATGAGTATCTAGTTGGATGAGTGTCTTCCTATTTTAGCACCTGATTCTTTTATGCAATAGAAATTGTTCTATTGTCCTTCTAAAGGCTAAAGTATTAATTAGTGTTCCATAACTGGTTAAGGATTCTAAATCTGTTAGAATTATGGTTTCTCCTTATCTTCTTTCTTTATCGATGCATTTAATTATTAATCATCCTAGTTTAGATCTTCATTTTTTTGTTAATATTTACTTGATTGACTTTTCTAAATTGTAAATGATTGGTCATAGTCGATATTTTAGAAGTTCTAAATTTTTACGGTCGACATGGTTGCTAAAAATTTACTATATTCATTCAATCCAACTTAAAGCCCTATGAATATTTATAATATATTACAATTATTGAGTTTCTTCTATGTTAATCCTTTACCAATTTGTAACTCATTCTCTATATCTTCTTAATTTATATCAAATAGTACAGATCCATCGATTGATAGATTTACTTTAAAAAATATTTATCTATATTTACCGAATCTCTCCTCAAATTTCTCTAATCCTATGAATTTGAGCCATACAACTACATCTGATACTTACCACTTTCTAGGATCCTTTGGAAGTATTTTATAAAGAGAATCATAATCCATTATATTTTAGAATTAAACAAAAAAAAAAGATTATATTTTTATTTATTTTTACAAAAAAAAATATATATCACGAATAGAAATAAAGATACCCATATTCAAAAGATGTTATTCCTATTTCTTCCTATCTTACTTCAAGATCATCCAAAAAGTGCCATTCTCCAAATATCTTGGAGTTACTCACATAGTGACCTCCACCATAATCACCAACATGTGAACATATGCTTTTTAGGTGATAGGTTTTTTCAACTCCTTTAATAGTTAATGGAGGAGCATATAGATGTTTCAATTGTTTATAGAAAACTAACACCTTACCATCAAAGTTTATTTGCGCTGGATTATTTTTCTTCTAATTCATTATATCTGTTGGTATGTTCCAATTTTTGCAAATCAGAAATTCTGCTAAATCTTTAGTTCTAAATATGACGTGCAATATTTGTCCTTGATACTCATATATGTCGAATGCTTAGTCCTCGATAAACATTATTTAGCCATCGAATGCGATATCGAAATCTATATCTACTTTTAGTTGCTCCTTTATTGCTGCATGTAGTTATGGGTAGGTGTATATGTCATCGATTTTAAGTAATCTTAGGTATTGGATGTCGATGAGTTGGTCATCTTGAACATATTAGAGTTAAATATACAAGAAGTCTCCATCTATCTGATTTTGTATAATGTATTGGTAGTTCTCAAATTTTAATTGATCACCTATCTTCCAATTGGTGCATTCTAGATGATTTGCTTTTAAAAAATTATTGTTCTTATCTAATCTTTAAATAATTTCCAAGTCCCAATCATCGAATACATTTTTATTCACGCAGTAAATTCTCATGTTCTTCCAATCGTCAAAGATTAGGATGTGTTGTCTGAGTGGATTCTCATATTGTATCGAGTCGTAGTTGTAGAAATGGAAATCATCATCAATCTGTGCAGTAGCAACTATCATGTTCAACGCCTCCAAAGCATCCTATCCTTATTATTCTTAGCCATTGAATAATTAAGGGCACACTTTTTGTAATTCTATTATAAAGAGAGCTATATCTTTTTCTTGTTCATTAGACATTATATAGTTTAATGTCTATTTCAAATACTGCTCAAACTAACATTTGTTCTCTGCATTCATGTCCCATGAAGCAGCCAATCCCCATAAAATAGCGTTGAGGAAACAAAGGTTACCGTGATTTTTTATTCCTGATAGCATTTAAATAATATTAATATTCTTTAATATATAATCAGAAATTCTGGATATATTTTAATTCTTGTAATGTTTTTTGCTCGATTAAAGATTCTGCCGGGATTAATGTTAGTCCTAGTTTTTGGAGATATATCTTCCTCTCCAAACTTCCTATCCATTTGATCATACTGAATATATGGAAGATCATTATAGAGAATCCTAATAAGTAGATGTAAATTTAGAATTAGGTATTCACGCTATTTAATGCCTAACTGTTGAAATATAACATTTAGGATGATATATTTTCTAATGACTTACCTTGATAGAGGAAGTGTTCTGTAAATTATGTTATGTGAGATGATGTATGTAGGAATTATATGATTTCCTATTCCGTGTAAATGTAGCCATCGTTGTCTAATTGATGGTAGAAATATGTTTAAATGGTTTTAGTTATTTCGTGAACCATATCAACAAGACCTGATTGGATGTATGTTTTGCTATTTTCAGCACTGTTGACATCTAAATAGCATGATGGTATGCTTGAGTTCATCAAAGTGCATAGGTTATTCGTGAAAAACACTATCAATGACTGCTTTTGATCAGTTAATAAGGATTGACTCGATACTAGACTGTTGTATATTGTTGATACTTAGTCAGAGAATCCAGTGAAGAGGGTGACAAACTATAAATCAATGTTATCAAATGTGATGTTGTGGAATTGGAAATTTTACTACAAGGTAGTCTTTGTATATTGATCTAATAAGCTTATGTCACCAAAAGTAACTATGGAATCAAAATTAAGTTTGAATTAGATTAGTTGTAAATTTAAAGTTATGGCTGGCTTAATTTACGAGATTAGACTAAATGAAAATCCTAGAGCACCTAATAGGAAGGAAACTTTTATCAACCACATAGCGAATAATACACCCAATCTAACTGTTTAGGGTAATCTTAGATGATAGACCCGAGATGTTAAGGAACTATTTTAATATCTTCTTTTGGTGCTACCCATATTGATTTTTGCATTATCTGCTATCTATTGGGCTTATTGTTTTTAGAGATGAGTCCTCTTATCCTGTTCGAAAACAATTGGTAAATAGTTGGTTTATTTCCATAAGATTTGCTATGGATCCTTGAGAATTCCTACAACTTATAACAATCTTAATATATATAATTATTTTACATTTTTGTATAATCTAAGGCATCATCCTCTGATAGTTTCGTAGTGAGTACGATTAACCTCTTTTCGTAATTATTTATTTCTGTGATAACTTAAACCTATAACAATATAATCAAAGTTATGAATATGACTTCCACAACTATAATGTAGGTTAGTGTATTAGTAATCTATTACTCATAATAATTGAGATTTAAGTTTAAAAAGTTGATGTATTCTATACAAATGTTATTTACTTAGACCATATTTAATCTCAGGAATAGAATACTCGACAGTATTTTATTATCCAATTTTTTGGTTTATACAAAATGGTCATAAATTTATATTATTTCTAATTATATCTATTTGAGTAAGACTGTTAAGTCCAGGTCTTAGTTGTATTAGAATAGGTTGTTTACAATCTTTATCTTCTCCCCATCAACAATGACATCGGTTTCAAATTGTTCTATATCATAATAGATATTATTTATGGTTTATTCTACATTATTACTTAAACTTAATAGTTCCTTCATGATATCTTTATTGATTTGATCACTGTATTGGATGAGATCTAATTGTTGCTGCAGTATGGTATATGATAAGATTGTTGCTTTCATATAAAAGTTATTTATTGTCTCAGGGTCTTACACATAATTTAAGTTAGTCTACAGTTTATCATATTGGCTTTAAACTAACTATACTTTAACAAAGATCAATGATAGTAATAAGACTGCGACAATCAAATTAAGGAATATCATTTTTAATACATTTAGATTTCTACTATTTATTTAATATAATTATCTAACCATTAAAAAGGGAGATTTAGAGGATGAAGTTTTAGCAGAACTCTATTTAGATGATTCCTAAACTAATTGATCATTGTGACTTTTTTTATTCTCTCTGTTCTTCCTCAAGATGTCTATCAAGTTATAGTCGTTCTTTTTCTTGACAGAACTATCTGACTTCTTCTCAAGCAATTCAGAATCATATTTCAGGTCAATTTCCTTATCTTAAATGATTTTAGTCATATCTTCTTGGAATTCTTAATCTAATAAAATTAAATCTTAGTCATCTTCGCAAGCAATTACTGGGTTTTCAAACAAGACTCCCTCCACTGGTAGTTTAAATTAGGAGATCGAACTCTCTATCGGTTAATCTATCAACATGGAGGAGATCTAGCTATTCATTAGTTGTTTATCTTCCACATCATTAAACTTGTAGGTGGCAGTATTAAAATTAGTTTCAGTTTATGATTATTCGCCATTCTTTATTATATTTATTGTTTTTTTCAACATGGCCTTATAGTTACTCGTTTGAATTGATTGCTATTTCTCAAAGTCAGTCATCGTTTCAATCTTGCAAATAAAATAGGGGAAATCGTCTCTCTTTGTTTTGATTGAATGAAATTATAAAGTGTATTTAACTCTTGAGCTTCTATTGTCGGAGAGTTTTCCCTCATTAAATTTTAAGAGGAATTCTAAATTGTCTAGGATTCTATCCTTATTCAACATTGGGATTGGGTACCCTTAGTATTTGGGTGATTCGTCTAATAGGCTAGAATCGAATTGAGTGACAAGGTTTACAGTTTCAGTCTTAAATGAACTCAAATTATAACTGGATATTTAGTTCTAGTATTTGTTACCTTGAGTTTAGAATTTAAAACTAAACTATATGATAACATTCAACAAATCATCGATATTGTAGATGAAGTCAATATATTCTAGGAAATCTTAGCCACTTATCATTTTTTTCATATTCACAAATATATTGGGGATTAGCAATTATATGAAGCCCTGATCTATAAATCTCTCCAGTGTTATAGAGTGGTTGCTCTCCTATACAAATTGCTTGAATAGGGGTTCTGAAATGCCAATAACCTTGCCCTAACAATCAAATAGGACTATGTCATTGGATCTTTAGACTCTCAAAATGGATGCTGTTAATATGAAGTCATCTGCATCTTGGAATAAATTGTTAATCTTAACATATGCTTCCCTTAAAAATCCTTATCGTTAAACATAATATGAATGGATGCTCTAGATGGAATATTTTGTATAGCCATTCGATACAAATCCATTAAGAAGGGAATCGTGCAGTCTAGCAATATCTGGTGGTAGGAAACTGCTAATCTAGGTTTACTATGTTTTGATATAAATAAAATACGTTTTGAATGTCTTAGGCATTTGAGAATTCAAAAAAGTTAGCAAGAGTGGTTAAGTTTTTATTTACTATGTGACCTCTCTTCCTTACCATACTTAGAAGAATTACTAATGCATCATCCTTTTAGATAGCATTATCATCTATAACATCATCCAATTTCTATCTATCCTCCTTTATGAGTTCTTCAATTTATTTTTCGGCTTGGAAGGTCTATGATTATAAATTAATGATACCCTATCAAAATCATTCAATACGACACTGTATAAGAGTGAATAGATTTTTAAATTTAGTACATTTATATTCCTATCCTCAATATCGCAGGTCCTGTAAACAGTTGCTTTACTGACATCCTTTGATCTATCAAAAAATATCTCTGGTATAATGATGCTAGATTTGATATCTTCATAAAGCCTATCTATATGTTTGCATAGATTTAGTAAATTAAACTTCAAGGGTCTCAAATCCTCATATCCTTCTATTAGGGCAGCCCAATATTTAGTTTTCTATTCCAAAACTGCTATAAATTGAGGAGTAATTTATTAATAAAAGTTTATACTCTTCCAAAGAGAGGATATTGAAAGTTTCTCTTCACTTATTATGTATTTCTCTCTTCTAAACTACTATTGTACCATTCTATCTTATAGGTATAGGATTTAAAATTCTAATTCCGAACTTACTTTAGATGTTAGCTCTCGAAAATAAAGGGAATTAGAATTGTTCTAATGGATCTAATATTATCGTAATTCCACATAACCTAATAGGGGTCGCTCAGCAATTGATGATAGGAAGCTAATATATTATAGTTAGAGTTGCTCAAATTTAGGTTTAAATATTAAGCCCCTCTTTATGACTGTCCTCTAATGACATGTTTTGAATATGCAACTCACTACATCCAATACTAGTTTATGCAACTCTACTCTATCGTTTATGTTAATTGTTTGTAATTTGATTTTTTATGTCACACATTTACTTCTTGTGCAGTTTTCTTTATGTTTTGAAACTTGTTGGAAGAAGAGGATCTTGGTTTCATCATTCTCTTAGAAGTGAGAGTAGTATGAAAATATTTGATCTACTCCTATTATGATGTATTTCTCCTAGAGGTTGGTTTTGGAGTTGTAATTCGACATTGCAAATTCGTGGGATACTCCACTAAGGGAGTTGCTTATTCCTGACATGAGTCCAGCAGCAAAGAGGAGCCAAAAAAATTGTCCAGTTTGGTTGGATGATTGGTAGATGTATGCTATTATTACGATGGAGAATAAGATTAGGGCTGCTTTTAGGGAGGGTTCTCTGAAGGGATCTCTATATGGGCATGCATAGAATTGGTCAATAATTTGTATTGATGCGTATGCGAAGGCGAATCCGAATTGGATGTAGATGGCTTCATAGTTTTGGTAGGTGACAAATACGACTACATATTGGAGGATGTAGTTGAGCATTTATGAAATAGCGAATCTTCTTTTGAAGCAGTTGTTTTCAGCAAACCGATGGTTTCTTAATAGATAGATTACTATCATTCCTTGAGAGAATTGTAGTGCAATTGTGGTGACAGCCATTATGGCTTATGTATCTAGCATGTTGAATGATATTGCAGATATTACCATAGTAAATATAGGATAAAATATAAAATACCAATGCAATGTTTGATTTACTATATCTATGCGTCTATCTAGTATGATTTTCTAATTTTTTTTAATATTTTATATCATACTCTGATTGTTTCTTAGGTTGCTATTAATAGATATATTAAAACGATTATTTAGAACATAAATAATCCTATGATTAATATAAGCCTTAATTGGGGGCTTAATATTGGATCGACTAGAGTAATCTCCAAAAGGTTAATCAAATAAGTTAAGACTTAATCATTGATGTTGTTTTTTAATAACAGTGATGCTACTTGGGCGTGATGTATTAAATGAGGAATAATGAATAAATATTATGGGAACTTTATTTTTTTGTTTTTTGTATTATATTAAATACTTGAAACTTTGGCTTATATTCTATGGCGAATAATATGGTTTTGATGTATCCGCTTGCAAAATTCTTAAATTATTACATCTTCTTTCCTTGATCTTCACAAATTTATTAAATTATTTATATTAAATTTGAAAATATTAAAAATATATTAAAAAAAATATATTAAAAATATAAAAATATTTAAAATAATATTAAAAATATAAAACTTAAAACCAAAAAAAAATAATATAAAAACAAAAAATCATCATTTCTTATTTTTAGAAGCCTATCTCTATTGTGAATTGTTCCCTAATGCCATGTTTCTCTATAAAAATAAATTATATTTTATACCCCTTATAAATTCAAAGATATTTATTCTTTAGGTAATGGTGGCTTGTTCTTCTTACCCTACAAGGTAGATCCATCTCTCTTATTTCTAGACTAGTCTCTCACCTTCTATTTGGATTGAGATTAAGATATCTCTTCAGTGTCTTCTTAGATGGACATTTCATGCTGCTTTAAAACTTTCTTTCCAGTCGGAGCATCCTTTCTATATTAGGGGCTATTAATTTTGATCTCCTCCTTCTATATGAGTTCCTTGAATTAATCTAAATCATTAAAATCGTCTAAGTCATCATCGGGGTCCTCTTAATCGTTTTGAATGTCTGCCTCCTCCATCAATTCTTCCAAGAAATCAAGATCAGCATCCTCAAAAATGTTATCATCCTAAGGCTCTTAGATTAGTTTCTTCTAATTTTCAACTATTGTCTTCAAATCATTTATAGTCTTCTCCTATATCTATAAATTTATCTCCAATTCAACGTTCTGCAATTCTAATACATGATTCTTAATCTCCAATTCCAAGTAATCTCGCTTCTCCTTACTCTTTATCCTCTTTGGGATGGACTCTCTTATCTTCTTAGCTATGTTTATGTTTTCAATCAACTATAAACCCATCAATTCCTTCTTTATCATGTTCTTCTCACTACTCGTCTTTAGAGTGGCTATACTTTTCAGATTTTATCGCAATTCTTCAGATATCTTGTCACCCTACTTCTTCCATATCATTATTTCAGCCTACCTCTTCCGAATCTCCAAATAATTCATCGCATTCTATTCCTCAATTTCCATCAGACCTCTCCTAAGTTGAATTCGTTCTTGAAAATTCTCAAATATCTCTTCCTAGATGGCACGTAATTCATCATGATCTGGTTTATTTTTAATCAAGTTGTTTATTTATAACTAGTCCTCTACTTCCTCCTCCTGTTAGGGTAACTTCTCATTCAATCTCTGCTTTAAATTATCAATCTCAGATCTCAAATCATTTATAATGTTCTTATATTCGGCTATATGCATGGCAACTAACTTCTTATTAGGAACCTATTTAGTCTTTATATTCTTTGCCCTATTAGCATATTTTAGAGTGTTAATTGTCTCCTCGAATTATGATGCTGCAGGTGAAATGTTCGCAATCATCACTGTCTTGCAATTACCTCCTAATGAATCTTTAAGTAATCTAGTTAGTTTGGAGTCTCTGTAAGGGACGAAAAATCCTTTTTTTGATTTATCCCCTAAGGCATTAATGCAATTAGCTAATGCAAGTAAGGATCGGTTTATTTTTGCGCCTTCTCTTAATCTCAAGCCTCTATTTTCTGTAACAGTCCCTCTTTCACTGCCAGCTAAATCAATTAAGCTTAATTTGCCATTCAATGATTCCATTTCAGTATTCTTGCATTTTGACCTCTGTGTGACTACAATTTAGAAGACTGCATGGGATCTGGATGATGTTAGATTGGCATTAGTGGCTTCTGTGGTTCTTCTCTTATTTCCTTAAATTAGTAGGCTCATGACTTGTTATACTGAGATGGCTTTATATTCAGTCACACTTGAAATTGTAACCCCTTTAATGGGGTCGTCTCGCAATTCCAAGTATTATGATTGTTGCACTAATAGATCCCTTATCATTTCGTTGTATATTTCAACATATGATATCATAACTATGTATTCGTTGTCTAAATCTCTTTTTATAAATTCGAACATATCGCGGATTGTTAGAACCTATATTCCTAATACATCCTAATTTCCCAACATTGTGTATGTCTTGCCAGTTCCTGTCGGACCATAAGCAAATACGGTTGCATTATAACCATTCATAACAGGTTTGATTAGGTGTTTACAAGTTGCATCATATATCAATTTATTTTAATAAAAAATACCTAATCTTATGACTCCTCTCTAAATACTCGATCGAATGCATATCGTTATTCTTTAGATCTATGATAAACATCTAACATCTTTTTATCCTATGCCTCATATTCCATTTATATCGGATCAAGTATTATCTCAATAATTATAAATATTTACAATCAAGTTATCTTCAACACGAACAACATCAAAATCTTCGTTACCTATCTCCTTTTGAGAGAGTGGTCGTACTCTTATTGAAACTAAAATATTTGATTCCTCCTCTTTTTACATTAAAAAAAAAAATTATACAAAAATTAAAAAAAAATGTTTTATCATATTTATTACTCATGTAATATTTTACCCTCCTTTAGTTTATTTCTATTTATTTTGATTTCAACTATCTTCCCTAGTGCCACAGTTCTCAGTTTATCCCTCAATATGAATTGACTTAAAGACTTGATATTAGTTGATATTTCAGCACATATTGGTTAGTCTGTCTCTAATTCAATCTCTGCATACTCCAAACCACATATGGCCCTTGGGAATTTTCTTAAAATAACCTACTTTTCAGCATCTCGATACACAGAGTTGATTTTCTTAACTTAGACAGGTACCTATAATTATGTTAATAAAAATACTTTCTAGCCATTTATATGAATTATAAATTATGTTCCCTTAATGAAGGGGCACTCAATATCTAAAGTTGATATTTCACATACAAATAGATTGCTACAAGGTATCGGCAGGTCACAATTACATAATATGTATCCTGTCTTTATATCATTAAACTAATTATGTTAATGTTAGAAAAATACTTCTTGTTCCTATGCACATTACACACTTATTTCAGCGATTGAACCTTCGGCAGCATAAGTTGTTTTACTGTCATTTATTTCCTTAACTTTGCATATTATACCATGAGGTACTATTACATAAGTTTGCCCCTTCTCAACTTGACCTGATTCTATTTTGCCAAATAAAATTTATCCTCTTAATTTACCCTCATTCTAATTAAATTTATTAGTAATCAACATTCGTAATGGCTAGGAATTAAAATATAATAAATACTCTGTCATTGAATCTTCTGGGGTGCTCCAAGTTTGATAAACACTCTAATAAAGTGTTCCCTTTATACCAGCATTGATGTGGTTTTGTCACATTCTATGATTAGAATGCAGATATAGGGATGAATAGCAATTGGGTTTTAAGAAATCCTGCACTGCCACATATTTGTTCTAGGGCAGATACAATTTTATTATATTGGACTTGATCCCATTTTATGAGATCCATTTTATTGATACAAAAGAGGAGGAGAGGAATTCCTAATGATTTCATCAAATAGATGTATTCTTGAACCGTGTTCTTCTTCAAACTATTATCGAATGCATTCTAGCAAACATCAACAACTATCATGGCGTAGTCAGCTTGTGTGGCTCCTGTTATCATGTGTGGCATGTAATCCATATGCCCAGGAGAATCCATTAGGTTGAATAGTTTATCATTGACTTAAATTACTTTATAGGAGACATCCATAGTTATGCCTCTCTACTTCTCTTAATTGGTTGAATCAGTTAAGAAGGCATATGAAAAGGATTCCTTACCTATAGATTGTGCTTCTTTGTGATTTTTTCTCACCTCCCTCTCATCTATGACCTTTAGTTGATGTAAAATCTAACCCAACAAAGTGCTCTTACCAGTATCCACATGACCAGCAATTATAATATTTATAGTATTAAATTATGGCTATATTTTATATTTAATTGGTGGATATGGCTAATTAAATTTGTCTACATTATATTCTAAGTGATATTTCTTTGGTTCACTTGACTATTACTTAATAAGTGGAGGGGGTGGCTTGTTCATAATTTTATTTTCCTATTTTATCTATTTTTATTTTCTCTGAAGGAGGAGATTTCTTGCAGCATCGCTATTCCCATTAGTTTCATAGAGAGCATCAATTATCTGTTTCTTATTGTAAATCCCCTCAAACTCTTCCACTAGTATTACAATACTAATCAGTTCATCATCTGAAAAATTATCATCTGCATATTTATCATAATCATCCTCCTCTTCGATGTCTTCTTCCTCAGAATCGATATACGATCCCTTCTATATCATCCTCTTAACTGCAGTGTGTCTAGACATATATTTAAAAACCAACAAAAAAATTAATTCTTAATATACTATTTTTAAATAAAAAAAAAAATCAAAATAACCCTGAGAATTATTATATAATTTGTAAGGGATCCTCAGAATTCTATGCTTTTATTAAAATATTTCCAATTAAAATTGCCTTATCACTTTTAATCCAAATTCGTTGATTCTTTCCTACACACACATCAAATTAAGCGTATTGGCTTATCTCCTTAAATATGGTGGGGTCTTTCAACTTATCACAGAATCCTTGATGCACAGTTACAACTAATCCTCCAATCAATTCTCTAAATAATGACTCACCAGTTGTCTATGTTATGAATATAAAATACCCATTCTTTCTTACTTTTAGGATTTATGCATGAGAGTTTTCCCCTCAAATAAAATGTAGTATCAATAACTCTAGAATAGATGTAGGATCCAATCTGAAGGTTGGGTTTATTCTTTTTTGTCGCCCCTTCGAAATCCAATTGATTTAAATTGTATGTCTATCCATTCCCTATCGAACAGAAATAGTATTCACTATTTTTGCCTGTTATCTGAGCTATTACATGATCACCTATTTCTGGAAAATAATTTATGGAATTATTGAATATGGCAATCTTGCATTTATTTTCCTCCTATTTCGTCCACAACCATCCAGCACTTTTTATAGTTAAAGTTAGATCTTTATTTATCTCTAAGTCTCTCTTTGAAGTTTGTAAAGTTGTAGGGTCTTGTGCTATATCTGAAATTGGTATTCTTTCTCCAGGTAATGCAATATATATTAGAGCCTTTTCCATAAATTAATTATAAATTTTTAATTTAATGGCCGCAGAATTCTATTTTATGATTGATTATACAATGAAAGATGATTAAATATAAGATAAATTGAGGTAGCTTTAAAAAATCGAAACTGAATGCATTCAGCAAGTTAATAAATACAATCAATAAAACTAAAATCTGATACGAGAATGTAAGAGAAATCTTGAAAGTTTTAACAAATACTTCGATTAATATAAATAATAACAAATTTAGAAATGTACAGATATATGCGAATTGAGCAAGGACGAAGATTGTATTAGAAAGCAGTTTGAAACATCGGGATTAATGTTTAAATAAAATGTTAACAATAAACTAAATAGTTATTTATGATTTTTATTTTAAAAAGGGTATTTTTTTCTTTATTCATTACATGCTAAATAAGTTCTTTCTAACATTCTATACTTTTGATTTGTTATATGGCTAAGATATAAGAATACAAAAATACCTTAATTTCTTATTAGACTTCTTATTATTACCATTCCTCTTCCACCTCAACGATAAGATTTGTGACTCTTAACATAGCATTCTTGGAGCCTTCCATTCTTTATGTGTTAGGACATGTTGTATTCTTAAAATAATTATATTAATACCTAGCTTTGAATTGGAGTAGTAAAATTAGAGAAATTTGAAATTTCTTTCTATAATTATTCCCCAAATTAATATAACTCCTATTAGTCTTGGAAGTCTTCTTCCTTATAATATTGGTCATATTGTTTTTGGCTGATTATATTTTCATTAAGTAGAGTCTCTAATACAAATTGTCTACTTGATTTATTATGCTAATGTTTGGCTTTTGGCTTAGGTGATAAGATGGGTGAGCTATCAAATGACTTGTTCTTATATTTCTATATCCTAAATCCTTTGAGTAGGTCTGTGTATGTGTTTGTCGATAGATTTGGTTCATCATTGATCGATCCATCCTCTGAGTCAATCATAGATTGTCTTATGGAATTGAATGTTTCGATTTCTATATTTTTATTAATAAATAATAAATCCTACGTGTTATTTGATTATTGACATATTCATCAAGGTGGCTGAGGGAGACGATATTGATCTATTGGAATGGTTTGCTATTCAATAGCTTGAAGTATTAGGAGTCTCCAAAATATGTAATGAATTTCTCATCAAATAATAATTCCTAAACTGACTTTGCATCAGTAAATGAGTTTTCACCATAACTATTTTAAATTTTATTATATACATTTCAAATAATACTTTCTTTGCACATTCTATATCATACATTTCTGTGTCGTTCCTGATTTCATCATCGAAATAAAATTGCATGGTTTGAACTAGCCCCATATCTATAATCTCTAAATTGTAGTTTTCATCTAAAACTAGTATGTTTTCAGGTGTCAAATTGCCTATAACGAGATTTAACGAATGGTATTTGTGGAGCAATTTAAGGATGGCAAAATATGCTTCAGTGAAATTTAATCCAGCATTTATGAGCTTTCTACCAGCTAATCTTTATGCTACAACATAAATGGAATCCTTATCTTCAAAGGCCATTGTTTATGGAAATACTTTCTACTGGGCTTAAAGATGTTTTAAAATAACTGAAGCTTAGATGGATTTTAGGAACTTTTTGGCAGTTTGCAATTAACCAGTGCACTTGTTTGTCATGTTTATAAGCTTTAAAATAATTTTTAACTTCAAATACCTCAAAATTCTAATGTTATTGAACATCCAAAATAGTGTAATAGTTTTCAATTTATGAGTGAATACCAACATATTTTATTTGTTCCCATAAGTTTTATAATCCCTTTCCATTTATTCTAATACAACCATGTCTGTTGTATATTTTAATTCCATCCTCATCAAGTTGCACATTACATTATACTAATTATAAACCTTCAAATGATTAGTTCTATTTTTTTTTTTAAATAAAATACCTTTTATCTGATTAGCTATCCATCAGAGACGCATAGTTTAGTTGGTTCGCCATTCACATCGAATATCTGGAGAGAGAAAATTAGTTATTTAAAAAATACCTCAAGATGCTTTGGGTAATCTTAATTTTCTAGGTTGATCCAAAAAGTCATTTAGAAAAAAGAATCTTAAATCATTTTATTAATTAAATATTAATCTTTTTTTATCTTTATTTATAAAGTCATTCCTCAGGTACAGACAAGCTCTAACATTAATCATATTAAATACCTCTTCGAAATCTTAATCATCATATTCCTCAGAACTTTCTAAATCGTCACTTGATTGGGAGTCGACAACTTCTTGAGCCATTGCAGCTTCAGGCTATTTTGGTACAACATTAACGGCTTCTGCCTATCCATTCAACACCTAGTCGACGTATTATTCGATGTTCTACTTGTCACCATAATTATCAAGTAATTATCTTTTTGTGTTTAAAAAAATTATACTATAATTATAAAATACCGAGAATCAAAATCAGTCGATTTTTCTTATCCATCAATATAGTCTCCAATTCTCAATTTGTATTTATCAGCAATAGAACCAAAACCTACCTTGTATTCATCAACTATCTATTTGATTATTTCTGCCTAGGTCTTTAATTTGGTTTCAACATCATCGGTGTGGTTTATTTTAGCATCAACTGCAGCTTGGGCCTCTTTTGCCTTAGTTATGTATTCATCTAAGCCAACTTCACATTGAGCTATTTCCTTCTACTTTTCAGCTAGTGCTGCTTCTGGGTCATCACCGAAGAGGGTGTTGATTCTTCCTAATTCTTCATGGTAGTATTCGACTTCCTTGGCAAGTTAGACGATGAAATCTCCGACTCTGGATGTAGTAATAATTTCGTCTGTTTAACTAGTATTACCCTTCTATTTGATTGATGCTTCTATTTAATCCAATACGTTGAGTAGATCTTATTTCAATCCTGCTATTGATTGTTTGGATTGGTTTATTTTAGTTAAGTTCTATACGATATCGGAATCCTCTGTACCAGCTTCTTGCTAGATCATCATCAATAGGGGTTGGATTCTCTCCAACTCGACGTATGAGTTATAGTTCTAGATTCCAACTCTCAGGAATTCAATTAGGCTTAAAATATATTTATTTGATTTGATGAAATTGAGCCATTCCTTATTTGATGCACATCTAATGTATTCTAAAGTTTCAATTCTCTTATGTATTGATGCTATTCTATCTTCAGCATATTTGATATCATCCTTGTGAGTAGCATATTAGTTTTACATTAAGGCAAAATCATCACTAATTGCAAAACATTCGCCTTATGCTTCATGTAATTCAGCTTGAGCTTCATCAACTTTTTAATGTAAATGAGCTAATGCGTTATCATCTTTCTATTGAACACTCACTAATTATTCTGTTGCACTCTCCAATAGGGCCTATAATAATTATAATCCATCATCAATGACCTAATAAAGATTAAATATCTACATTATCACTTCTAGCCTACATTTGTAGTAATATATCAGGATGAGTGAACTATGTCGCAAGAACCATACCCACTAAGAAGGCTATATATTTCATATTTTATATTAATATCCGTTTTAATATATGAAAAAAATACTAAGAGAATGAAGAAAAATTGATAAAATCAAAATGAAGAAAGAAAAAATAAATTATATAAAAACAACAAAAAATAAGAGATATTATAATCAAAAAATTATCTCTAATTTTCTTTATGGATTCCTTTCATGATTTTATAAATGCTATTACTACAGTAATGTCATCAATAACCTCATCCTCTCTTTACCATGCTTCTCTGGCAGCTTAAACTAATTTATTGCATGCTCCTTGAATGTCTTATTTCTTATAGAATTCATAAACTGTTTCACATACCCACTCATTGCTTAAAAATCTAATTATTTAATAATTATTGTACTCCCAAATTCCATCAGATGCTAAAACTATAAACTTGTCACATGGCAATAATGCATGTTTTATTATTTCTGGTTCACATATAACACCAACTTAACTAGCAACATAATCACCAAAACTACGAGACATAGCTAGTCCTGGAACATCTTCATCAACTTTCCACACACGAGCTGGTCCTACAGGATTACCCTCTTCATCACTATATGCTTGAACTCTACCACCTCTCTATAGTATTCTTGCTTATTCTAAAAAACAGTCTGGCTTATGATCTTTAGATAGTTCTATCACAGATAATTTAGTATCGAATCGTCCAACAATCTAAGTTAATAAATATAATTACAGCTCTTGAATCACCTATGTTTGAACAATATAGTATATTTTCGAATGCCAATACTACACATGTTGTTGCTCCAGAGTACATTACATCAATGCCTGAGTTTAATAGTTCATCATTTGTTCTCATAAAACATTATTTTAATATATTGTTTATTGATCTATTATTAAATTTTATTAGTTACTTATCTCTGTCGTAATAGTAGGGGGCTTACATAACTTACTCTTCAATAAGGTTTGGTAGTGTTTCTTGCACAAATTAGGCAACTTAGTGTCCATTCGTGCCATGTCCATCTGAAACTTATAATAGCCAGTCATTTTCTTTTGTTGCAAATTTGGGAACAGTCTTATAACTATCTTGATTGGTTTTCGATTGACCTGTATAGAGCATTCCTGCTGAAGTTTTGGCATTGACTTTTGTGATGAATAACTATAGTGATGAAATGTCAGGATTACTGATGCTTCGTGGTCCTTTTATTAATTTAGGTTGCTATTGTTGTTAGGGTTGCTTTTATAATTCGAGTAATTTCTGGTATTGTTTCTAAATCAATTGTTGGTGATATTATAAAATATCTTTAGATTGTTAAATTTATGATAATCTGGTATCAGGTCGTTCAGCTCTTATTTTATGAAGTAACTGTAATGCTGATTGTGTGATATTTTAAGTATTCTCTTTTGAATCGATTAATTTGCTATTCTAACGTGCATGATTTTTCTTTATTAATGAACTATTTTATTCCTTATTTTATATGCTGCTTGCAGGTCGATTCTTCTTAGCCTCTATTTTCATGGCTGTTGAAGTATTTCTGTTATTTGAAACTAGTGATTATTTAAGCATAGGAGATTTGATTCTCTAACCTGAATCTTGATCAATTTTCTTTTTCAACAGTGATGCATACAGTTTATGTGGAGACTACGATATTACTTTTCCTTTCATCGAAAAAATATTAAATATTATAATATAAATGATTCCCTAGAAGAATTTCGTATTATGCATTAATTGTGAGAACTACATACTACAACCATTAGCAGAATAACATACTGATTAATGCTATGATGTCGCAGATGAAGTCAAGTACTTTGAGAAGTGTCAAACTATTGATCATGTACAATTCAAATTAGGAAAGCTAAGGCAACCACTTTAATTTGTAAAGGATATCCATACAGTCAGAGCATTAGAACTACTTGAATTGATCTACTAATGTACTACAGAGAAAGAAATTAAAGATTATGTCGATGAGACTGCCATTTTAGCATAAATCTCAAAGAACTTCATCATATTAAGACTCTCATAACTTGCAGAAATAAAAGATAGAATGCTCCCAAAATTAAGTCTGTCATAAAATTCCAGAACTCGGGATTCATTTGAAAGAGTGTCTAAAGAAGAAATTCTCAAGAAAATTGAGAGTAAACGAATAGAAATCGAACAATACAAACAAATGGCTCAGTCGTTTAGATGGAAAGCCTAATAATCTTAAAATAATCTGGAATAGTAATTTTGATATATTTTATAATGTCAATAATATTTATTATTAATATTCTGAATAATGTTTCATAATATGATATCTTTGGGGTTGGGGTTGGGGGTGGGTTGGGGTGGGGGTTGGGGTTGGGGTTGGGGTTGGGGTTGGGGGTTGGGGTTGGGGTTGGG
>VMTU01000054.1:0-17445 GCA_016759055.1 Paramecium bursaria
AGAAATAAACTGAGAAATTTGAAACCTTAATGAAAATGCATTAATTTATTAATAAAGAGAATCTAAAAATAACAAAATTAGGCTATAAATTTATTTGTTTATTTATCTGCCCGTTTAAGGAGCACATGCATATAAAATCAAGGTATTTTTTCTTTCGAAGGTTTGCCATCTCTTCCTAGCTTCTTGATTCAGGTTGAAAAGATATTTCGTATTTAAATAAAACATATTTTCTCATTCAATTTTCCTCCAAAGAAGAATAAAATTATTCATTGTTTATATAATTATATTTTTTTAATTTTTATTGGAATATATTTTATGAATTAATCAGATAATACTAAAGCATTTAACCAGCCATAAAACCTACATTGTGAGATTCACTAAGCATGCCAGTTGTAAATGTTTTCTTTAGGTCATAATAAATAATAGAAATCTAGAATTCTATGTATTAAGTGCCTGATAGAACTAAACAATTATTAGGAGGAAGAAAGGTCGCCATATATTTATTTGAACGATGTAATTTCATTGAAGATTGATAGATTTTGGGGTAAAAGATAAAGTGAAACTTAAGTATTAGATGAAATGGAAGAATAATTAAAGGGATTTGAAGTTAAAATCCTAAATTAGATAAAAGTTTTGAAATAAAACTTAATACAAATGAGAGATTCTCTAAAAGATCTCATCAGAATTTAACAAAAAATTAAAACTAAATGACGTTGTTAATTAAATTTTGATTTTAAAATAAATGGATTGTACCTAGGGGTCATAAGAATTAAAAGATTTTGAATTAAAATTAGAGAATTTAAGTTAATGTTGTGAGGAAGCTTATATAAATGTGAAATATTATGTTTACACTATAATTAAATATTAAGTTATTGATAATTAAACTTTAGTAGCAAAGAATATTCTAAATAAGTATCAATAATTTTATATGTAGCTTTGAAATGATTAATTATGATATAGATTAGTTTATTAAAAATTAAAAAGTATAACTTAATAAATTATACTTCCCTTAAATGATGATATTAAAGAGTTTCCATTAATTCATTATAAGATTTCAGGGGAGAAAAGCATCCAATTTGAAAAAATATATAAAGGATCCGAAGATGGCCTAAATGCTAAATCATATTGGACCAAATGTGATTCAAAATCTCATTTATTGACAATAATGACATCAAAAAATGGTAATAAATTTGGATGCTATATTCCTTCTCAAATAAGTAGGTAATTAAATGATTACATCTCTGATCCTTCATTAAAGTCATTCATATTTTAATACAATAAAAAAGAAATTTATGAACTAAAGGATAGTTAAAATGCATGTTATTGTAATTATCAATACGGTCCGATCCTTGGAAAAAAAAATGACCTTTTAATAATGGCTGATTTTCACGGTGGATGCTAAAATATTGGAGACCGTTATGACACTTCGAAATATGATATTTTAGACAGCAAGACTCATCTTTTCGGAGACCTAACTCCACAGTTAATCGAGTGCAAAGTTTACAAAATATATTTGAGAAATGATAATTGATACACATTATAAATAAAAAGTATTTAATATTAAATCTATCGAATGTATTAATGTAATTCTTTAATAATGACTTAGGGCTTAGTGAAGTTAAGAAATTTCAATGGAAAATACATCCTAAGTGCCAACTCGAGGTTCTCAACTTTGACAAAATCAATTGTTAAAAATCTAGGTTCTTGCAATCTTGAATTGATGGTAATCATGCCATTAGTTCTAATATTATCTTATATTTTTCTTATATTCATTCTTCTAATTTTCATTAGCCTAGCTATATAAGGATTTGGGATCCTTCAAATAAGTCATGAATAGATCAAAGTCAAATTCATTCATCTCGTTTCCAACTTAGAGTAACTCATAGAGCACTTGATCACTGAAAGACTTGAATTTAGGTGGTAATTATAAGTTCAATCATATAAATCTCTGAGATTCTTTTTTATGAACTTTAATTTCTTCCTTCTTAAGTTATACATAATTAATTTCCTTTAGATTTGTTTAGAATTTCTTAATATAGTATTCTCCTACAAACCATTCATTGTCCAAGAACCTTTTGTTCAAAGTCAATAATTCTTCCATATGCAAAAGGCTTAACTTTCTAAAATGGCACTGATTTTACAAATATATATTTAAAAATAATAAATATAGCTTATAGAATAGTAAAATAAGTTGAAACAATCCTCAAATCCCCAAAATGATGTTTCATTTAATATTAATATATTAATTATTATAAAATATTAATATTATTTATTTTGCAATGTTCACTTATAAACCTAGATGCAAATATTTCTTAGCAATTACATTAGTCTTAATATTTACAACATAATTAGTTGGTTGGGCAATTAAGATGACTTACGAACTCTATAATTATGATGGCTGTTAATACACAATGTTAAGATATACTAATTGTCCTGCAAATTTTTATCCTGTATTCAGTCATAATATTATAGCGTTGCATTTTGCCAATTTAGGATGATTGTGATCAAGCCTAATTGATAGTGACATAATTTACTTTTATTATATGTTATCCTTTGTTATTAATAATTTAGATGCTACTATATACAGTTATTTACTACTTTTGCGGTTGCACTCCAATTTGCATATCTAAAAGGGAACAATTCGTGAGGTTTGTTTATTAATAAATTTCTGGTGGTTACTCCATTGCTGCGGCTATGTCCTTTATTGCTACAGCCAACTTAATATGTTTTTCTTTTAAAGATTTATAACTAAACTCATAAATTACTGTTACATCAATCTCTTTTGGCATTTTGTATGTTGTTATTGTGGCCTTGATTGTTGGAATATATTACGATTTCAAAGCCTATTTAATACATGTAGCTCCTGATGATAATATGATAAATTTTAGAGGACAATTATATTATTTTCCAGATGAATTAACAGAAGAGACTGTTCCCAATCTTTAATCAAATCATGTTCAAGAAGTGCAATATTAATAAGTTGAAATAAGATGAATTATATATTTGATAATAATATTAGCATAATTTTATATTATGGGAATTATATGAATAGTAGGAATGATTCTCTTTCAGTAATAGGAGGACTTTATATTTCTAAAACCAAACCCCAATAATATAAATTTTTAGAATAAAGGATCTAAAATAGAGAAAATTGTTGTAATAAGTGAAAGTAAGTTAATTCATTTTTATTGATAAAAGTTATTTTAATTCAAGAGCATAAAATAATTCTAAGTAATTATTCTATTTATATTTTGAGCAAGGTATTGAAAATTAAACTCTCTAGATTTATTTTAAGAATGGTAGATTAAATACATTCAATAAAAATTAAGCAAGTTACTACATTTAGCTTTTCTAACAATAAATTAATTTCATACCTTGAGACAACATAATATTTTTTTATCTTTTACTTGGTAAAATTAATCAATACAAGTTGTTTAAATGTAATATTTGACTATTTCTGAATTAGAATAAATACAACAATTTCTCATTTCTGGTTTCTATATAATTAATTACATAAAATTTAAAATGTATTTTGCAGTGTTTGCCTTCAAACCTAGAAGTAGATACTTGTTTGCATCTGCTGTAGTCTTAATATTTCTAACCTAATTGATTGCTTGGATTATTAGGAGCACTTACGAACTCTACAATTACAATGGCTGTTCATTTTCAATGAAAGGTGAGACTACTTGTCCCAGTGATAAAATTCCTGTATTTAATAAAAACTTATAGCACAGTGGTGTATTTTACCTAAGCCAGAGGATTGTGATAAAGCAGTATTGATTGTCAACTTGTTTGCTGGTGCTATAATTTATCCGTTGGTAATGATAATTTATCTAGTACTATTTACAGGTATTTATTACTTCTGTAGTTGCACTAAATTTGGTATTTTAAGATGCCAACAATTCTTGTGGTTTGTTTGTTACTCCATTTCTGCAGCACTGTTCTTTCTTGCAGCAACCAACATTATGAGTTTATCACCAAAAGATATGCAACTAAACTCATAAGTTACTGCTACATCAATATCTTTAGGCATTTGTATGTTGTTATTGTGGCCTTAATTATTGGAATAAATCATGATTTGAATGGCTATTTGAAATCTGTAGTTTATTAACCTCCTCCTCCAACCTAAACAACCATAATAGCGTATTAAATAACAACAAGATTTGAATTAACGCCATAACCAAGAGATACGATGATGAGAAATATGATTTAACAATAAAATTTAGAAATACAAAATCTCAGATTGGAGATGCAGTTGCAATAAAGGGATTCTGTGATACAATCTTAACATTAAGTTATTAATTCTCTAGGTCAACAACAATACTATCCACCTGGATTGATCGGATAACCTGTTCCCAATCTATAATAAAATCCTGTTCAAGGAGTGCAATTTTAAGAAGTTGAAATAAAATGAATTATTATGTATTTGATAAATTTTTACATTTAATTATATGTGCCACAATAATTAGTAAATCAGATTATTGAATGCGCATAATTTTCTTTATTGTATATACCTAGGCAATTCTAAAAGAAGAATTATATGAATATCAGGTTGGATTGATTCTTACTCACTAAGAGGAGGACTTTATATTGCTAAAACCAAATCCTAATAATATTAATTTTCAGAATGAAGGATTTCAAATACATGACGAGAAAGTAGTTTTAATAAGTGAAATTAATCATAAAATGGATAGAATAATTGACATGAAATAAAACGAATATTCAAAAGAAGATTATGTTTGGATATTATATGAAAGAGATGATAAATCTATATTGTAGAAATAATCAATTAGTGATTTTTAGTATAAGGAATTTTATTATTTGCAACTAAATTTCGAATGTTATACATTTTATTTTATATCTAATTCATAAATTGCTATAGATTGTTAAGACTCCATAAGCAATATTATCGTATTATTTGACATTAAAAATAAAGATTAATAATCATTTTACCATTCATATTATAAAAAGGTCAGATTGAGAAAGTTTCTGATAGCTTAATCTTCAAACATGTTGGTACTTATTTAATAAGATTAAATCCTATTAATTTGTCTTAATCAGAATAAATATTAAATTTGTGATTCGATTACATTTGAAAATAATGCACATTAAGCACTAATTTATGACAATCAAATAACATTAATATCTGATTATTTGATTGATGTATTTTAGCTCTTTATATTTAATGAACATAAGATAGTTTATGTTGATAGAAAAAATTTTAGTAACATTTAATTGGAGCCTAACTATCCATTATTGTATTATTTTCACAATCCTTTTAATAAATAACAATATTTTATCTATGATTACTCATTTGTAACTTGTATTGAAAGTTGTTTCAAACATGAATTAGAAGGGAAACCGCTCCAAATATAGGTTATTTAAAATTATATCATTATTTAAACAAATTATTCAATCTAAATAATTTACTTAACCAACGGACTTTATTTTAAAATACAGCACTTGTATAATTATGATTTCATAGTTATGAATAAAGTTTTGCATGAAGTTTTATTGCTTAATACAGATCAATTGAAATTTTATGGGTTAACATAAAAACCTTATAACAGGATTAAAAATAAAAGACAACTACTACTAATTGATCATAATAACTATTATTATAAAAATTAGATTGATGACATAGGTTAGGATTCAATATATTTCGATGAACGTTTCAAATTTAAGGTATATTTTAATTTTTCAGCGAATCAAAATGCATTTGTTGCAATCGGAGGAGCTTTGAATGTAACTTTCTAGATTGAAGATTCTTTCAAAGACCACATTAAAATGGAATAAAGGTATTTTTTAGAAACTTAGCATTAAGATGTGAAGTACTATTTTTTTAGTTTGAATGAAAGATAAAAGGAAATATTGATTACTATTAATGGAGAATTAGAGATTTTTCGCCATAACATATCAAATATAAAAAAATAGACCTAAAATTTAATTAGGAATAAAATAACTACAAATCTGACTGATTTTATAAAAGTTTTATCTTTTGATGATGCCTATTACTTAACTAATCAGAGTAATGGTTAAAATTTTGTGATGAGATAATAAATGGATCATATTGAATTAATTTAATTTCAATGTTTGCAAGATTATTAATTAATTTGGTGTATTAGCATATTATGTATTTGTTAAGGTAGGAATTAAATTTATTTTAAATTGCTAGACAGGGACCATGAGATGTATATCGAAAAGTTAGTAGTGGAAGAAATTCTTTATTTGGATTATGCATTTGATGTATCAATTGCATTTTTAAAAAATAGTACCCATCTGATTATCAAACATTATAATTATACTAGTTTCATTTTTTTAATTATTCATACCTAAACTAGTAAATTGTGCAATAATTTTATTAACTTAGTAAGATTTAAGTTTAAATTAATATTGGTGTGTTCATAAGAAATAATATTGTATAATAAATTATCAAATTTCAGATTTGTTATTTCAGGAAATGTAGAATTATATGGAGAATAGTTTAAAGAGTCATCCTAAGTGATATAATCTAAGAATTCTTTATATTACATTATTGATTAACAGATTTTATATGTTTTTGATAGTTTTTTATCTCTGAAGCAATAATATATAACTAAAATTCAAATAGGCAATTTTAGTGATGTCAAAGTGCAAGATAAGCACATTTGCTTTTTATATGATAATAATCTTAAATGTTACTATTATTAAATCAACATTAAATTTTACTATGAAACTGATAAAGTGGAATATCACTAAGTATTTAAAGTTAATGTTTGTGCAGAAAATAAATACGATAAAAAGTGGTAACAATATATCTCTAGGTTGGATTAATAAAATAGAAGGATATCTATTTATAAGAATATTTATTAATTAGTAATCCAAGAAAATACACAAAAAATTAATTTAAATAATAAATTTTATACTGGTTCAGTCGATAAAATTTATGTAAATCAGCCGTAATAAAAACCCAAAAGTAGCTATAAGCATATCTAAAAATTCCTTCTAATACAGCTCATAAATCGTACTACAATGGATTTGAAAGTTAAATCTTTATTTTGAATAATGTAACTTTAACAATTTATGATGTCGAAACAAGAAAAATAAAAAGCACGCAAACAAGGAAAAGAATGTTTTTTACACTGAAGCATAAATTTAATTTAATACTGCTTGGGCCTTCTTTGATAAGTGTAATTAATTGTGAATTCACCTGCAAAGAAATTTAATATTTTGAAGAAAAAATACCTTTTTAAGGGTTTTTATAAATAATAAATAATACTTTATACTCGACAAATCTTGGTTTGCTAACAACATACAATCTTGATGATCTATCATTAAATAAATCTGTTTCTTAAATTGATGAATAATCAGGATTTTATTAAATTGATATATAATAAGATAAAACTGGTTAGATTTGTATGGTTTACCTTTCACATAATGGTACACTGGTGTTTAAGGATTTAGAAAATACAAAATAATATCATATCCTAGAATTGCTTAAACAGATAGGTTTTCATTTAGAATGGTCTAATCCTGATGCTGTTTATTCAGCCAAAATCTTAGATGATTGTCGGCTAGTATTGCTAAGTACAGTTGCAGGATATTATTTTTTAGAACTATCCGATGATCTTATATTAAGGGCTCAAATTGTAGTATAAGATCTAAAACCTTACAAAATGGGTCAATTATTAATTGGATAATAGTATCACTTTTATATATAGGTGTTATTGGACTCTGTAGCAATATATAAATTCACGTATGCAGAAATTTATGATAATAAATTTATAGACTTTTGCAAAAAATTATACAGGCCTCATTTTTATTACAATTAAAATGAAGATTTCTTTTTATACATACAACGATGAATTATATTAGGTCTAACAACGTTTTAAGGAACATGTTATAAATAAAATAGATTTGGATAATGAGATTCGATTAGATTAAATAGGATCAAAAGAAAAATTTCTGATTGAATTATCTAACCCTGAAGAGACTAAATCATTCATTATAGAACTCTTAGTAGAAGTGAAAGATTATAACCTAATATATTCGACATTAGCTGGAATTTTAATTACTGCTTACATTCTACTAATCTATTAGAAAAGGAGTGTTAGAGCATAATAAATTTTGTGATTTATCAAAACATTATTTTTATTTCGATTATTAAAATATTTTTTACAATCTCTAACTTACAATTTGGTATTATTTTTATCAACAAATAACTAAAAATACAAAGACTCAAAAAACTTAATATTTATAATGAATATATGATAGTGCAAATTGCTAAAATACACAAAAACTCATGATAAAAAACCCCAAAGCGAAAAAAAATACAGAATATAAATAATCAAAAAACCTAGGAATGGCTCTGTAAAAGTAAAAATCAAAATCAAAATCTAAAATTATTTTATTCTGAACCGAGAATCATCCTAGATAAATTATAAATTTATATATATTCATTTCAAGATTCATTAAATTAAAACCTTTCGAATATAATTTTTTGCACAATAATGATTAGTAAATATATTAGAAAATTAAATGAGCATCATTTTGTTTATTTTATGTACTTAAGCAATCTTGCAAGAGGAATTATATGAATATTAAATTGGTTAGATTCTCACTCACTAATAGGAAGACTTTATATTGATTAAACCAAATCCCAATAATATTGATTTTCAGGATGAAGGGTCCAAAATGCATGATGAGAAAGTAGTTTTAATTGGTGATAGCAATCATAAAATGGATAAAGTTATTGACATGAAGTAAAATTAATATGAAAATGAGGATTATGTTTGGATTTTGTATTAAAGAGATGGTAATTCAATTTATCTAAACAATCAATTATAATTTGTAAAAAAAGGAAAATCATTATTTGAAACTTAATTTTAAATGCTATAGAATCTATTTTATCTCTTAGTCATAACTTGTAATAGATTGCTAAGATTAAATAAGCAATATTGTAGTATTGTATGACATATAAAATAAAATTTAATAATCATTTTACAATTTATATTATAAAGAGGTAAAATTGAGAAAGTTACTGGTAGTTTAAGGATCACCTATATTGGCACTTATTTAATAAGATTAATTTCAATTAATTTGTCTTAAGTAAAATAAATATCAAATTTGTAGTTAGCTAACATTTGAAAATAATGCACTTACAGTGTAAATCTATGAATATAAAATTACATTAATATCTGATTTAATGGTTGATGTTTTTGAAGTTATTATCACTAATTTGTATGAAATCGTTCATTCATAAAGAAAAAATTTTAATATTGAACTTGAACCTAATTATCCATTATTATATTACTTTTATCACACTATCAGTAAATATTAATATTTTGTTTTTAACAGTCCACTTGAAATAAATAATTGTTATAAAATGTAATTAGACGGTAAACCTTTGTAAATCTAAGTTTTTCAAAAATATTTAATGATTTAAACCAATAATTCAATTTAAATAATTTTCATGACCAATAGTGGAACTAATTTTAAAATACACCACAAATACAATAATGATCGCATCGTTATGAACAAAATGTTACACGAAGTTTTGTTGATTAATAAGGATCATTTGAAATTTTATGGGTTAACTTTAAGTCCATATATAAGAATAAAAAATGAAAGACAATTATTGCTTATTGATAATATGGGTTTAATATTTTTAAAGCTAGATTAATGATTTTAGTTAGGAGTCAATACTTTTTTACAAATGGTTTAAATTCAAGATATATTTTAATTTTCTATTAAACCAAAATATATTTGTAGTAATAGGGGGAGCTTTGAATACAAAGACACAATTACAATCAATTAAGGCTACTTTATTCATTCACAATACAAGGATGTTTAATACTTTTTATTCAGTTTAGATTCAAGAAAAAATGACATCTTGATCTCTATTAATAGAGAATAACAGATATTTTAGTTTAATATGTCAAAAATATTGTCCTCTATAGTAATTCCTAATAATCTATCAAAAAATCTTACTTTTTTTAGAAAAAATCTAAGCTTTTAATCCTGCCTAAGAATTATTATGGTGTAACAATAGACTTTGTGTTTGTTATAATTCTCTTTATCAAACTAATAGATTAGGATCATGGAACGCATATCTAAAAGTCAGAATAAGATTAAATACTTTATTTAGATTATGTAAATGATACAATAATATTATATTTAAATAGAAATAATAATTTGATTATAAAATATTATGTTGATAAGTTCTATATATTTGACATAATTCATACTTAAATTATCAGATTGTGCCCTAATTTTATTAACTTAGTCAATTTTTTAATTTAAACTAATACTGATTTGTTCAGAAGAAATAATATTGTACAATAAATTATCAAATTATCGATTTGTTATTTCAGGAAAAGTTGAATTGTATGGAGAGTTTTTTTAAATCTTCATCAAGAGTAATATAATCCCATGTTAACAGTATTTTGTCCTTATAATAATAATATGTTACTTAAATGGAAATAGAAAAAATTTACTGATGTTAAAGTAAATTATAGACACATTTGTTTTCAATATGAAAATAGTCTTAAATGTTATTATTATTCCATCAACATTAGATTTTCCTACGATAAAGAATTAGTGGAATATCATTAGCCGTTTAAAGTTAATGTTTGTGCAGAAAATAAAAAAAATAAAGAGTGCTAAAAAGATGTGACCAGACTCGATTAATAGAATCGACGAATATCTATTAAAAAGAATGTTTTTTAATTGATAATCCACGAAAACACTTATCAAATAAGTTTAGATAATAAGTTTTATTCCGGAACCGTTAATTATATTTATGTAAATCATTTGTTAAAACCAAAAGTGTAACTTTAAGCATATCTATAAATCAGCCCAGATAATAGTCATAAATCATATTATAATGGCTTTGACGGTTAAATATATATTTTAAATAATTAAACATTGACAATTTACAATATTGATACAAGAAAACTTTAAAGTATATAAACATAAAGAAGAATGTTGTATATTCTGCAGCATAAAAAAAATATAATTTACTTGGGCCTTACTCAATATCTGTAATTAATTGTGAATTTGAATGTCAAGAAATTTAATAGTTGGAAGAGAAAATACCTTAATAAGGGTTTTTATAAATTTTTAGTAATACTTTATATTCGACATATTTAGAATAGCTACGAATATACAATCTTGACGATCTATAATAAAACAAATCGAGTTATTAAATTGATGAGTTTTAAGACTTCTATTAAATTGATATCTAGTAAGAAAAGACAGGTTAAATATGCAAGGTCTACCTTTCATATATAATAATACGTTAGTTTGTAAAATACTAGATAATATTTTATACTAGAACTTCGATAAAACCAACACATTTATTACAGTTATTTACAAGTCATATTGAATGAATGGAGTTATTTTTGAATATGAAAATACATGTAGTAAGATACGATAAATGATAATTGATTTAAATAATATATATCTCATAATAATTATTTAATTTAAGTAAACAACCTTTAAACTCTATCTGTTAAGTCTTTTATCAGTTATTTCATAATGAAATATAGTTGGACTAGAATAGAAATTAGGATGAAGCTTATTATTAGCCACCCTATGTTATAACGAGTATTATCTGAAAGCACAGACACCTAAAATAGATATAAAATTACTCTATCATCAATTGCACATATTGTGAAAACCAACATTAATAGAAATATGCACAAATCTGGGACTCCATATTGGATTAGGGTCTTGACTGAATCAAATGGATTATAACAAATTATGAATGCAACATTAATGAAAGAAATTAAACAACTGAAGCCAGTTTGAAATAGTGGTTTGTTATAAAAGTAAACTACAGTGATTATGTATGCTGACTTTCTAATTAGATTTATAAATGGGTATAAAATAGCAGATTAATCATCTGTTTTTAGGTTTTCAAACAAGGTTCCATAAATTTGCATAAATTTTTTACTCTTTAACAAAATTAAATGTTAGTTACAAGCAATCCAAGTCAATCTTAGCAGATATAAACACAAAATCACACTAGTGTACGCTAAAACATAGTTTAGTAATATTATTTTATATTTGAGTAGAGTCAAATCAAAGCAGTACAGTTATAAGGCTATTGCAGAAACCAAATCCAAATAACATAGATTTAGCAGTTTTATAAAGTAGGAGAAGGTGTTATCAACAAAAAATTTGCACTTTGTTATTATATTAATAAAAAACTTTTATTAATTATTATTAACGAACTTTTATTCCCTAACTTGTTGGAGATATTGTTGTTCAGTCCCTATTTTTTGCAGTTGTATTGTTATAATACTTTTCTTACTCTTTCTCGACAATGTTTTGACAATTAATTATGCCATAAAGTATCCTAAAATTAGACACCCCAACAAGCTAAAAGTTTAAAATGTATTATTGATAAATAACGGACCTGTTCCTTTTTCTAAGAAATGAGGTGGGCTCTCTCTGTAGTATGGATCCGAGGGTTGATTAAATTATGGGAACGCTTAACTAGGAAATAGTTATATATCATCCCATGGTGAGTTTTAAAATATTAATTACACATTCAAAGGAAACTAGATATTTATGTAATATAAATTGTTAATCCAGCTTAAGATATCAAGAATTGTCAAATAGTATGAAAATCCTCCTAATAAGGCAAGTAAAGGCCCTAAAAGTTATATTAGCATCTTAAACTAATTCTAAGCTGATTAAACATTTTTTGATTATTCCACCTATTCTTCAGAGTAAAATATTTATCTTCTTGGAATGATAACAATTTCTCTTGGATCATTGCTTAGGAATCTCGATAATGCTTATGGCACTAAAATTCTGATTAAATTTTATTCTACAATAGTCTTTTTGTAATTAAACTAGAAATTGCATTATTCATTTTCAATGGTAAAAGTATAAATAAACTCATCTGAGGTAAAATTATCTATCCTAATCTAAAAACTTTAGCATAACAGTTCAGTTGCCTAGATAGGATATTATTTATAATTAATTACCTTATAAAAATAATTAATTTAAATCTAAGTTTTTGTAGTAGAATTAACATAATTGCATTCAATTTATTTGTCAGGGATTTTATTACACAAATTATCCTCACAATGAAATCCCTTTTATTCTTAACAATCCAATGAACAACTATGGTCATAGAGATAAATAATACCCGCCTTGGCCATTTTATTAACCAAAATCACAAACTTCTCCTTATCCTAAAACACCATCTCCGCAAACAGTTCTGCAGGAGCCATCTTATAACTGTTCGCCAGTTTAACATTCAGGGCATTTTCCGTCTTAATCAGGAATTGTGCTGATTATTGGACACGAAGTACATACCTGCAGTGATGTACAGTATTTGCAATTTTAGCTACATAAAATGCAATTATTGTTTTGTATAAAGTATCCATCCATACATTCTAAACAGACTATGTTAGAATTAAGATAATTGCATTTCCTGCATTTGTCTTAACATTTGTAACAAATTGACTGTTATAATAATTTATTTCGACACTAATAACCAGCATCAATCTTACAATCAGAGCAACCATCCCGATTTATTTAGTTTCCGTCATCACAATCCTCATTTATAGATTGTATTCCATCCCCACAGTTTTTTATCATATCACATTACTTCTATAATAACCCTTATTATGTATAGCAAGATAAGCAATTATTTCCATCATTATAAGTGCCTTTGAGACATATACATTCATTATTTATTAGTTACATGGTATTTTTGCATTTAGTACAATTTTAGAGTTCATCGCACTTTAAACACTATTTTAGGCATTCTAATGTAAATATATTTATTCTAAATTAATTTACTTTTGCATTATTAATCTGACTCATAAAATCCATCATCACATCTGCATTAATCTTAAACTCTATAAACTGGGCATTTTGTGCATGAAGACTCATTTACACACTCTAAACAATTGCTCATACAAGCTTTGGTTAATTATTTATTACCTTAACATTTTCCATTGCCATTTTCGAAATACCCTTGATTGCATAAACATTTATCATTATAGAGGAATCGATCTTTATCACAACTGCATTGACCGTCACTTAATATTAATTTAGATATTTAAAGACATTTATTGCATACAGTGTCAGAGTTGCATGTTAAACATAAATGAGGACATTCTTGATAAAATAATAAAATGTACGTTTACACTGTTTCTCATTTATTTCATAATATTGACTTTTGCAAACACAATGATAATTCCTCAATTCTCTTGTTTCTGAACATTTTGTACACTTCTCTTAATTGTCACATTCCAAACATAATTTAGAACACGGCATACAATTGGTTTCATATTCATAATACCCAATTATACAAGGACAAACATATACATTTGTGATAGATTTTTTAGTCAATTCCCTATTTTCAGCACAGCTCATACAAGATGATCCATCAACGCAATTAGTACAAGACACACTACATTATTAACAAATATCTGAGTTATTCAAGTACTAGTTATAAGGGCATTCACAACCATTCGTAGAATTCAAAGATTTAGATTACGTACACGACATGCAGTTAGAGTTGAAAGGACCATTGCATGTTAAACAGTTTGGGTGGCAATTCACACATACACCATTCTAAAGAAATTATGATACTTGACAAGCACATATTCCATTTATAACTTGAGTGTTTTCCCATGAATAGCATGTAGTGCAATTTGTGGATTTGCCAACGCATTAATAGCAATTTGGATCGCATTCTATATATTTAAAGATAAAATACTGTCGCAAAAATTGGTTTCATTAATGTAGTAATTTGGTTCATTGCAACTACATTAAGAATAATTTAAATTGCATGATGTAAGATATAGGTCTTTAAATGTGCAAAATTCACATTTGATAGCTGCAAATAGTATTACTCCTTACAAAATGTCTGATTTGTTGGTGCTTGAGAAGTTTAAAAAGGTAGAATTTCTTGAATTAAAATTTAAACTAAAATTTCCATTCGTATTCTATTTTTATAATCCTTAAAATATATTGACAAATTAAATGGACTTTGAAATATTTGTTTTAAGCTCAATTTAAATAGAGCTATTTTATTATTCTTTAATATAATTGTAGGATAAAAAGTTTGATTTAATAATGCTATATTTGCCAAATCTAAGGGAATTAGAAGAAGTTATTGTATTTGTATTATTGGATTTCTATACTGATATTTAAAATAGATTAACATTTGAAGTTTGAGCCCATCCTAGCAATTATGGATAAACATCAGTTAGATTCTCTCCTTATCCAGAATTATTTTATGTTGTGTATGTTGTTTATATTCCTTAGGATTAGCTATCTTCTGTGTACTATAAATGATTCTCTAAACTACTCATCCATTTGACTTTATAAAACTATTCTTCAAACGAGCATTTAATATTTATTAAAAAACTCTCTTTTGTAATATTTCCTAAATATAAATTAATTTCATCATCATACTTTGATTAACTAACACCAATTAAAAACAATGCTACTTAGGGAATAATTGTATATTTGTAGTTAAATGTGATATTTTATTATTTATCAGTGAGATGCTTATCGCACAGTAAAATCAGTGTTCCAGTTTAAGTAGTCTATTCGGGAAGATATTCTAATGTATTTGATATATTAATTACATCTACAATTCGGTGACACATAGTCATCAACATATCCTTACGGGCAAAAACAATTTGGAGTCGTTCTTATTCCGTAACAAGATAAACATATTTGTGGACTCGACTAATCACAAGTTGCGCATTATGCCTTACACTGTCTTATGCATTAATTATGAGAATAAGAGTTTACAGTAAGTGCAGGAGTTAAAGTGCAATCAGACTAACATATATGCTGATCAGATAAGTGTAATTCATTATTACAAATAATGCATCTATCATTTAAGTATACTGCACAATTAGGATCTATTTATTTATTTGTATCTAGGAAGAATCCATCATACAATCTAAAATGGTATAATTAGAAATACTCTGATGATGTTTGGAATTAATCTTAAAATGCAATAATTATATAAATTACTTTCTTTTGATCCTAATTAAACTACACCAATAGTTTAATAGGGAATTTTTTGTGATTAAAAGTTAAAATATTCTTTTGAAGTTAATACTCCTTGATCAGAAAATTGATAAAAATAAATAAAATAAATATTCTGAGTCTCCTCTAAAGTTTGTATCACCGCAATACAGAAGTGATAATAATCAGACTATGATAATGTAAATATTTATGAGAAATTATTTTATTTAAGGGTAACTGCACTTTAATTTAAAAAAACATATAAATTCCAATTTGGCTATGAATAATTTAACAGCACAACATTGGATGCAAATTAATTTGATAAAGCTATTCTAAATTCTAGTGAAAACTAATGGCCCAATTGAAAGTCATTTGCATAAATATACTCACTATTATGAAATTGTAAATAATCCTTATTTATTGTTGGATCATACTTGTCGTTTACCATCTTTTCTCCTAAACGCACGATGTATGAGTAATCACTGTGATCATATATTATATTTTATATTATGTCTTCTTATTAAATATTGATAACTAGTTTAGCTTCTGGTTTCATATTATTATATAACATGTATTAATGACTATCATCCTTGAAATTTATTCCTAAATACAAAATTATGCAGCATCCTTACCCTAACCAATATTCTTCTCCATTATTAAATAATTTAAAAATTGTAGAGTAATTATAAACAAATTATCCATTCTATATAGAGAAATATTAATTATAGTCGTATACTATTATGTCTAAATATAAGCTGTTATTCATACTTTTGCTAGTGAAATAAATATGTAACCAATTATTTGTCTTAAAATTGAGATTATCAGAATAACTCCATTAATTTGCCCAAGTATTTTTAATTTTAATATCGTTAGGTGAAGTTTGGTACATCTACAATTTATACGATTCTGTTTCCACTTAAGCAATGAAACTATTGTTAACTTAAGGATTCAATTTAACAAAGACTGAATTAATTATAAATTATACATTATAATGTAAATTACTTGTTTGTTAAATCCCCTAATCTTTTTGAATCATATGTATACATCTATTAAGTTTATTAATAATCACTACAATTGGTCTCTAAGCAGGCAATTATGCTTTGATAATGTTTTATTTATACTTGTCTTCTAAGCTGATTATTTAGCTATAACAAATTGTTAATAAGAATACTAGGCTTCTGAGTATCATGTTTTATATGTAAATTATTTAAATTAAGAAACAGAGCTCTTCATTCTAGATATAAATTCCTCAGTTAATATGAGTTTCAATTTTGTTGAAATTTTATTCTATGAATTTATTCTATAAATAATTTTACAATTAATGGAATTTTTATTAAGTATAATGTTAATGAATTTGGTTGTGAATGCATCTATGTTTCAATATACGTTTCGATTCTAGAGGACCTAGTAATGATACCATAATTTCTCTATCACTTAACAGAAATATTTAAA
>VMTU01000200.1:0-15275 GCA_016759055.1 Paramecium bursaria
TTCATGATTTTCTATATTAAATTTTTTCATAAACTTCACAATCTCTTCTTCATAACTATCAATCAACATTTCCAAACTTTATACTCTTCTAATATTTACCTAATCCCAAAAATAAATAAATATTCCTTTACTCTTGTCATACCAACATTAATTTATTGTAATCCCCTAAAAATTTTGACACATTCTCTGATCTGACTGTTATTGTCAGTTCCTGAAATAAATTAAGTTCATCTTCCCTTAGGCATTTGATTAAATTGTTTACAGTTTCTATTTTTTCTTTCTATATATTCCTTTAAAGTCAATAATATAGAGTCTTAGATAATATCGTTATTTTTATTACTTTCGTTCATCAGATATATATTTTTTATTTGCCACGCTCATCCTCTTAGTAAAATTGATTATTTGACTCAAAGCTTATTTCGCCTTTTGTGTCTTGGTTTTATGAGACTCCTTTGATCCATTTTGGTAAGTCTTTTGATAATTTGAATTTTTTCAACTAAAATATTGATATTACTCAAATTAAAATATTTCATCTTTTCTTTGTTTAATCATATGGAGAAAAAAAATATCATTTTGCCTCATAACCTCAATAACCTTTAATATTTTTGTCTCAAATTAAATGTTAGTATCATAGTATTAATGGCTAAATTTTATTAATAAATAATCTAAATTATGTTGTTCTGGTATGTAAAACATTAGATCAATATAAAGGAAAATTATCATTATATATATGTATTTTTTTATGTATATTTTTTTAATGTACTTAATCATTTTGAGACTTTGAGTTCTCCACTGTTGATCTTCTAAATGATTTATTTAACTGGTTATCCATCTACTGTTGCTCCTAGTGATTGTCTATATATTGTATTTTTTTTTACGCTGTTCCAAGAACGCATTTGAATGTGCCAATAAATTCTCTAGCAAGTGATTTATCTTCAACTTATAGGGCAACCTTTTTAATTTACTCTAGGGTAAGGTTTCCATTGTGTTTAACATTCTTTGTCTTCTTTCTATCTCTTTCATAATTCTTTTTTAGTTTAATTTATACATACTCCTAATTCTCTGATTAATAAGGCACTTGATGTTGGTTCAACTGTAACATCAGCATTTCTGTTTTAGCATTTAAGTTTAATCATAACTCTGATTCCTTTCCATTTTCCTCCTTCAGCAATTATCTTATCTCCCACCTATTTAGGGTTGAGACCTAGGGGACCTAATTTAGGTGCAAGTGTGGATGCAGGTCCTCCTTCTCCTCCGAAAACTTTGATGTTGATGATTCTAACTTCATTGGGATCGACTTTGGGAGGCATTTAAAAAGATTTAAAATTATTTTAATTTTTTTTATTTTTTCTCTCTTCATTATCATAAAATTGTGCTATTGTCTATATTGGGAGGCCAATACTGTTATCTATTAGGTTAGAGCCCACCATACTTCTATTCAATCTGCTTCTAATTTACTGTCTGAAATAACCCTGTTAACTTTCGAATATTACAAAAAATATACATCTCCCTTAACAAAATTGATTTTTTATTTTGTTATTTCATCTAGAAATGGACTAATCAAATTCCATGTCACCTTAAACATCATAGTAGTGTTCAATAGGAACATTTTATATAATCTAGATCTAAAGTTATTCTATAAGTTAGCCATCATTTGTTTTATTGCCTATGATAAAAAATTTTCATACATTAATATGCAAGGACATTATACCCTATCCATTGAAGTCTATGATTATGACCCAGTTTTCTATTTTTCCTGGTATCATCATCTTATCAACTATGAATTCTAATAAATATATGAGTCCTTTTGTTTGTACTTCAAAACTCATTTGTTGAAAATTTATCAAGTATGCATTAAGAACAATCAATGGTCGATATCTTCTATCTCTTCCTTAGATATAGATAATTCCTGAATTCTTAATGAATTAATTAGTACTAAAAATTTCTAAACTTCCTCATCGAATGGAATTGGTAATGTTTTTCGATAATCTTCATATTGCTTCATTGTTTATAAAGTTTATTGATGCTTGAAATTGTTTGCCTACAAAAACCTTAGAACTTATGATCTAGTCCAAAAGGGATTTTCTGGCTATCCAACTTCTTTGAAAAATAAGTCAAGGGCTTAATTATCTTCCTCATCTAATTGTGTATCAAATATTCTTCTAATTTTCTTATTTCCTATCACCGTTTTGACTTCCTCTTGTGTTGGTTGGAAAAATTCTGTTTCTTATGGAGGCAATACAGACAACTAGTCCATGATTTTGATAAAAATATAAATAATATAGAATTTCATTAATACACACCTAATTGGCTTTACCTTGATCTTTGTAATATCATCTATCTAACTGAGTTCCTATCACTTGCTACTATTATTGTGGATCCAGAAATGCCCTACCTATGATTGACAGTCATTTTCGGATTAAGGTATCCTTCAATGAAATTATCCCTGCAAATAGGACAATTCTATTGTTTTACAAACCACTGTTTCAAACATTCTTCATGGATGATGTGTTTACAACTAGTCATCCTACATTATTTGGTTTCAAGAGAGTCTAAACAGATTACACACTCTAATTCTTTTGCAGGTTGTACAATTTGCATCTACTAAATGACTGAGTTCTAACTTTCTGCATCTTCACATTTCATTTTATTAGAATCTATGTACTAGCATCTCCTTCTAACTACATAAATGATTATCAATATAATGATAAAGCCTACTACACTTAGGATTGCTACTAATATAAAATCATTGAACCCTTGATCTACGTCTTGAAATTCATAACTGATTTAGATATATTGATCTTAATCATAATAACTTGAGATTATTAGTATGAATTGAAATTATGCAGAGTTTAATGCATTATTTTAGAATAAAGGTTAGTATTTAACTTATTCCTTCTTATCAAGAAAATCATTATATATTTGATTATTCGAATTTATGGAGCCTGGATCGTTATAGGGTAATAAGAAGTATATTTTACATTGAATTGTCAAATTTGAACTTACGAAAAAATTTCTCAGAGTTCTTTTAATAAAATATTTTATTTTACCCTGATCGATCTTTGAATTCTTGTTAAGCTATAACGATTGATGCTACTTGGGTTTGTTTGGGAAGTATTTTTAAGGTACCACTAAGAGGCTATACTTGGTACTGGCATCTCTCTCTTGATTAAAATAAATCTATTTACCCTGTATAGAGTTGTGGGCATACGCAATCTGAGTTGATGCATTAACCTATTCCAGAACAATTATTGGGGCAAGTAATTTGATCCATTTGTTTGATTGTGTAATTTATTGCAGGATATAATTGTATGTCATAAGTGTATTGCTGTTACTTGATGGAGTAGTAGAGCTCTAAATACTGATCGTATTGGCTGCTAATCTATGCTAACTTGGATCCATTTTGAAATATCATTATTTATAACTATTCCCATTCATCACTAAAAACCTAGATAAAGAGGTATCGTTTGACCCCAAAGAACTAGTATGGGAATTATACAGTCAATTAGAGCAATACAAATAATAACATAAATCAATTAAAAATGCTTTATCTTTTACCCTATGATTTTGTTGATCCCACAAGTCTACGATGGCTGTTTTTCGTTTTCCCATAATAGTACAATTGAGTATGGTTCATCAATAGTTCTAAGATCTTCTCCTTATTTTTATGTTTTTGAATCAGATCTATGACGGTCTTACCTTTGAGGGAAACTAAATCTTTCTTAGCCTTTGATTGAATATGATAAAGATACCCCATTTTCGACTAGAAACTTGATCATCATAAAATTGTTATCTAGTTCCCTTTAGGATTGATCTAGTTTGTTTGCACATAATTGCATCAATAGAGTGAATCCGTGTTTTTTATCAACAATCCAATCTATATCAGCTCCATAATGTAGTAGGAGTTCTGCCATTTTCATACATATTTTTCTATTCTCAAATACATTCTTTTCCTATTTTTTGTTTTTTGAAATTATATTATACTTCTTCTAAACGAGCAAAACAACATACTAAGGGTGTGTGATTAAATCCATTTGGTTTATTAACTTCTGCTTAGGCATCAACCAATAATTTCATTATTTCATAATTACCAGTGTTGGCAGCAACTGTTAATGGTGTCCAACCTGATTCCTCACTCCCTAGATCAACATCCAGACATATATTTTATAATAAGAGTCTAACTATCTCTAAACGACCAAGATAACATGCACAAATTAGTGGTGATATTTTAGCATCTACTTCTATTTCTGAAAATGGTTCCAGAAAATTCAAATTGGCTCTCATTAAATAGATTTATACCCTTTACTATACCAATCTCTTTCAAATTCTCATAATCATTTTATTGTATCAGATGTAATATCAGTGCCTTCATATATTTTATAATATACCTATTCCGATAAACCTTTCTCTTCTTAGAACATATATATTTTTAATTATAATAATGAGTGAGATTGAGGAATCCATTTATCAAACAAATACAAGTGCTGATTTCAATAAATTAATTAGCATGTCTTAAGAGAAAATCATCGAAATCAACTTGCTTGATCCATTAAGTAAAGTTAGAATAAAAATTCCGATTAGACATCGAAATTATAATTCAAAATGTTGTCTATTTGATATGGAAAGCTTTGTACGGTACTTAAAAGAAGAGAATATAAAGAAAGATTAATAGGTAAGATGTACACAATGTTAAAATAACATGGATGTCAAGGATTATGGAGTTCATTATGATTTATATCACTATATGGAAGTGCTTAAGTAAACTGCATTTAATAATGGTTTTAAATTTGAGAGCGTCAAAAAAATGTATTTTGATAGGAAACAATAATAATATCTGGTCTAAGTAAAAGATAGGTAGAGTAACGATTTAATACAAATATATTTACCTAAAGGCAAGGATTCTTAAGCTCAAAATTAAATAGAGAATCAATAATCTATAATACAGGAAGTTAATAACTATTTTTAAGTCATGTTTGAATATTATAAGAAGTCGTGCAAACATGTTAAAAATAGGAAGTAATTGGCAACTTAGATAAAGGAATTATTTCACATAAACCCATTCAAATTTAAATAATATGGGAAGTCTCATTATGATCATACGAAAAATAAATAAATCACATTTAATATATTTCAGGAGATATAGAATAAATATTTGATGACAGTGTACTATGTAGAATGCAAATTCTATAGAACATATGAGTTGGATGCTCAGTATAAGCATGCTGAATATGCGACATATTATAAAGACAGTAATCTAGATCCAGAGTATCACACTATTTTTGTTATGGGAGGAATGACAAATAATTATGAATGCACAAACAAATTTGTAAAAATCTTGGTGCCTAAATAGCCAGTTCCAAACAATACAACGTTAAAAATCATTTCTTTATTTAATTTACCATCTGCTGGAATAAACTTTCATACCTTTCTGCTTGAGTAGAAGTTCCTCATGATATTTAATGGGTAGATAATTTTTGTAAAAGAGAACACTGTCGAAAAATAATATCTGAAAGCTTATTGGGAATATAACATTGTAACAAACTAGTTCAGAGAGATTCAATAAAATTCACTCGCAATTAGATATGATGGGACTTCGTTCGTTACATCCAATTAGCTATTTCCCTTGGCTATTTTTGGTGGAATCAAACATAATCCTGAGGGTAGGTTACCTCTTATTTGTGAGCCTAGCAAAACTATGCAGTGTTATAAATCTTCAATAAAAAGCATCACAAATGAGGTAAACTTGTAATATTAAGGTGTTTCAGAGGAGAATAAAAATTCATTTTCTTATCCCATGTTCGTTATACCATATATAAATGACTAGAATGTCGTTTAGATAGTGCTCTATTCCTCTGAAATACTAGTAAAAATTGATCATATTCATAGAAATAAAAACTAGTAGGATCAAGAATGGCTTACATTTTAGACTTAAATAAAGGAATTATTAAATTTAGTTCAATTCATACGATGAATGTCCCAGATATTATATTAACTCCATCACAAATAGAAATCAATAAAAAAGACTTCAAATATTATAATCCAATTCAGGATTAATAAGGAGCCTCCTTGGATGGTGTGTTCTATACAATCATGCAGTAAAGAGACTCCAAATCTTCAAGAAAAACCATTATAAATTTGATATCCATCAATTAAGTGACAGGAAAATGTATTTTTTATATCTTAAAATATAGTTACAAGGCATGATTATTAGAAACAAGACCCTGAACTATTCAAACATCCAGATGAAACTGTAATTAAAGTAATTTGATAATATTATAAATCTTTATAATTTGGACTTGTTAGGGTAGAATTTCACATCTCTCTAAATCACATATTTTAAACTTTGATTATTTTAATTAAAATCTATTAGGATGGCTATGTCTCTATAGGATTACACATTGCATCTTCATGCAACAAATGTCAGCTAATCATTTATCAACTTTGTGGTCTCTAAAATAGGAGGTGAAGTTATAATTGATATATCATGTTAATTTACTAAAGGAATTGTGAAGATCCCTATCAGACATACGAATATAGCAAACGTTAAGTGCGTGTATGAATTGGATAGCTGGTTGGATTTCTACTAAGCTAAAGAGGACAAGTAATGAATTAAAATATTTTTTTAGAATACAAAGTTTTCAATGCCCTGGGTGTAAGGGATATACAAAATTTGCAGACTTTGGTATTGATTATTCACTTCTAAATGTCTTGGCAACTATAAAGCATTTCAATTTGGATGCCAAGATAGAGAAAAGAAAGATTGGTTTGACGATTGGAAGTCAATATAAATATCACGCTTATGAAAAACCATTTTCTGAGAAAAGGAAGATCAACATTCCAGGCACATCTTCAATGATGGGAATCAATAGAAACAATAAACCATGTATTATAGATTAAAATAAAATTAGAATAGTTGTTGACAACTACATAATAGATAATTTAGGATGATTCATCTTATACAATAATGAAGATGTAGCAATATTTATTGTAAAAGAAATACAAATTGCACACAAAAGGAAATGATAAATTATAGCCAATTGCTAAATAGATAGCAGATGAATACTTAAAAAACACATGGCTCAATTAATTAGGAACGAAATCTCTAAAGAATGATATAGTTTTTGCATTCAAAAAAATTCTTAGAGGGAAGGATTATGCCTCCTTATTAGTTGTTTATTTCGTTCACTATGCTATCTGGGTTGATTTTGAGCTTTAAGATGTCAAAAATTAGAATTATGTCTAAAAAGAAAATGCATTCTATTTGAAAGAAACAACTAATCAGAGCCATCAAATTTATATTGTAGGTGGTAAGACAGGCCCATATGAATAGAATAAACAGTTTTCAAGGATTGATGTCCCTCTGGATCCTTTCGTGACTTAGAGGAAACTTTAAGTGGTTCATTTAGCAGACTTACCAAGAGAGGGGTATAATTTCATGGGTGGAATTTATAATGGGTATTTATAATTAACATATTGTAGAAAGATTTACATCTTTTATGGATAACGGAGATTTGTTAATGCATAAAATTGCATTCAGGATGAATTATTGAATAGTTCATGGAAATATCATTAAGGTTAGTGGGTAGATCTTAACAAAAAGTTATTGCCAAGGTATGATGGTAGTTCATTTATTGTTGAGTCTTAGTATGGAAGAATAATGATCTTTTTTGGTGGTTTGACTAGGTAGCCAGATGGATTGGCTTAGCCGAACTGTCAATAATAGACGAAGATGCAAATATTTTTATTTGAAAAGGAGACATTTTTAGGAAATGTTAATGATGTTTCTCCAAGTATTGAAATCAATTTTCTTGGTCCGGATGCTAATCAGTTTAGATGTTTGTGCACCCCAATCTTGTCAGTCCCCTATTATCCTGGTGTCTAATTATTATTATCAGGAGAATTCCTAGTATATATAATTAATAAACAAAGAAACATAAATTAGTAGAGAAGAGATAAATTTATGATTTTAACTATTCATAGGGGAATGTCAAATTGAATGTCATATTTTCCTTCGAACCCCCTGAATATGCATTGACACCCTATTAGAATAGATCATCATAGGGAATTGAGATATTTACTCCAATCCATGATAGTTGTGGTGCAATATTATTTGGATAGTATTACTCAATATTGCAGGTTGAAGATCCAAGCAATAAAAATAGAGGTACAATAACAAGTTTGATAAAAATTAACTTAACAAATGGATAAGGTATTAATTAGTAATGAATACGTAGTCAAGCTTATTGAATATGAAGATTCTAAAACCACTTAAGAAAGAGCTAGAAATTATCTCAAAACACTCCCAGCGGGGGATACAAAGCGAATTAATATATGATTATTACATTTTCTATAATAAATATGAGATTTCCATTTCAAAATTTCTTTATCTCAACCTAAAATATCTAATTATTCGCCATTATAAACGAAAAAAAAGAATTCTCAATAGGATGAAATTATTTATCATTATTTTATATATTTCTCATTTAAACTTGAATACATTCATGTCTTGTGGATCTCTCTCTAAATACTCGTTCTTGCTGAGCCTCTCAATTAACTATTTGATCAAATTCTAATCTATGTGGAATTTCCTCATATTGAATTTCACTTCATCCACTAGGTCCTGATATTTCATGATTTTCCTCATTTTCATCACCTTAACTATCTAAGCTTCAACAGCTTAATCCATGTTTAATTAACCAAGATCTTAGATAAAAATATTATTTTACTTTTTGTGATCTATCTTTATGGGAAGGCTATTTGTAAATAAATTGGTTCCTTCTATTTCTTGCCTTTTCCTTTCTTTTATTTCACAACTTAATTGACTGCAAAATAAATATCATTTTCAATCTGAATGAGATTATAGGCTAACAAGATTGTTAGATTTTCTTAAACAACCTCCTATTCTAAGTTTGTCTGACTCTTAATTTGATTCAAAGATAGCTTTTAATTTAAATTGAATTGGTTCAGCAGTATGTATTGGGGTATGGTCATAAAGTAAGTCAAGTCTGTGAAATGATCATAAACCTCTAATGTTGAGAAATCATCTATCCACTATATTTTCTTCTTCGCTTAATTGAAAAGTAATTCTAGTTTAGCTCTTTCTTCAATTATTCTCTAGTTATCTAGTTGATATTCATTAGTGGGTAACTTTGGCCAGTGTTGGATAGACAGAATGATTGGATTCAGCAAAAATCCTTAATCATGCTCAAATCGAAGAGTTAAGTCTTGTAGCATATTTCTTAATGACTCTGACTGTTAGTTACCACATCTCTCTTCAATTGCCCTCAATTAGTTCTCCTCATCGGTAATCATTTATTCAATTAACCCCTTTCTTGAAAACTTGATAATTCTTTCAGAGAGTGAATTTTAATATAGCTAGATTTAGAATAAAAAATATACCTCAAAGAATCTTTCCTTGTTACCAATAAACATAAACAACTTCATTAGTTTAAGTTAATCATTTTTAGGCTCGAATTATTTCAGTTTTTATTATTTCTACTTTTTCTAAACCTTCTTTCTTTTATTGTCCTTCTTCTCCAAGTTTTCATTGATTAAGTTCACTAGGAATGATGGGATCTCATAATTCTAATTATATAGAAATGCTTACATCTATCTTGATGTCTAATATTTCCTCAAATGCATTGTTGAGAGCTATTAGAAAGTCTGATGATTGTTTCTAGGTTGTAAAGTTAGTATTTATCAGGTCTTAGTATTCTAAATGGCATTGGCTTAGTTGATCAATTAATTGACTTTAGAGATTTAGGTCCATCTCCTTTCCTTCGTAAGCCTACAATATTTTGCATCCTTTTTTTAACACTATTGTTTTGAATGCTAGTGTTATCTTATCATAGTGATCATCTAAATTTTCAAAAAGTTATGCCACCAATTATAGGCCTTCCTTGTTTTTCTACTCAATCAGAACGTAGAAAGAATCCTCCTTATTTTAATCTAGCAAGATGTATTTATAATTAGCTAGCAATTCTTAGAATAATTATTTTTGTAGAGGCGATAAGATGTCCTCTGCCTTAAATGAAATTAAACCTGATAGTCTTTCTTTGAGTTATTGGACTTCTCTTAAATATTAGATGACACTCTATCCTTTAAGTTGTATGAATTTCTATTTAAATAACTATTGGAAATTCTCTAGCAAATATAACTGATTATTAATATATAAAATTACCTTGAATTTACTGTCAGTTGGTTTAGTATCGTGAAGTATTTTATGGTTAACGATGTGCAACTCTATAATAAGTGATCCCACCTTATTTATTAATGTCTTCCATTCTTCATATTGTTCTTAGTTTTGTTCATTTATGGACCTCAACATCAAATTCACAATATTATGATAGATCAAATAACTATTGTCTTCAAATCTTCTTTCAAAAATAAGTTTAGCTGACTTTATTATTTAGGGCTTCTTCCATTAAGACTTTACTGTTTTTCTCTAATTGATTTAGATAAAATAATTTAAAATAATTACAATCGGATAGGACATCACATTGAGGGATTTTATAATTTCCATGAAGGACTAGTATTAATTGTAGAAAAATTCTAGTGTTTCTTAGTCACCTTGCAATTTTTTGAATTCTAGGACAAGCTTTGTAAAATAATATTTATACTTTTGCTATGTATTCTTTCACATGAAATATCATTATATCGTATATATTCTTAGCTCTCTAAGATTCATATGATGAATTCTCCGCTAGATATTTAACAATGATTTGATTCATTTCCATTTTATCTTTAATCTTCTACCCTTCCTTTCTGAAAGTTGCCTAACAAAATTCGTTGAATTCTCTCTCCACTATCGACGAAATGAGATTCATATAAAAAAAATTATTATAATAAATTCAAAAATCAGCAATAATTTGAGATATATTTATACAGATGATATTGAGATAGGCTAAAATATTTTTAAAAGCATGAAAAAATATTTCGAGGATAAATATTTGCTGTTTTATATTTATGTTCATTTAAAATATGATTTAAATATGTATCTTATTCTTAGATTCATTATAATCAAATTTTATTCTTGAAGTTGTATATAATTCATATATGACAATTAGTATTATCAGAGCGAGAAGAGCAGACAGAATATAAAGATAGTATATAGGCATGAAGGTTTCTATAAGAAAGTCTCATAAGTTAGTAGATACAACTATAAATCCATAATTTTATTATATTCATCAAATATTTCAAATGCAAAGTATGTCTTTGAGTTTTGTCTTTAAAAATTATAAACTCTCAAGTAGCTACACATCTTTTAATAAATGGATTCATTTAAAATTATAAAGATATAATGAATCTCATGTTTAGTGATAATACTAATATACATTTGTGAGTATTCGATTAAATTTTGATGTTAATAAGAATTCCAGATTACATACCTTTATAATTAATAAATTATTTTTATCATGAAAATTTCCTAAACTTAACTATTAGAATGGGTGAAGGATGGGAATAAGGATACACTTAATACTTTCTTTTAAAATCACCTAAAAACACACAAAGATGCATTGGCATTCTTTAATATGATAGATAATTAGAGGAGATCAGTCATTCATTGGGCAGCTTATTTGGGATAATATGAATTATTGCAATGGTGGTTGTCAGAGTATGCAGATATTGTGAATCTCAATTAGGGGGATATCCATAATTATAATCCTGTTGATTTAGCAGCAATTAAGGGGTAAGTATAAATAAATATGTAGTTATAATGATGAATATGATTCAAATATGCAGAAAAGAACTGTTTAACTATTAGTCGATTAAGGAGCGGTGATTGCTATAACAGGCAAAAATAGGCCTAATCCTCTCCATTGGGCTTATTATTATGGAAATTAAGAGCTTATTGAGTATCTGATTATGAAGAACTAAAATCTCTAATTTTCGAATGATGGGGAAAACAACTACCCAATAGATTATTTGTTTCTGGAGAATAGGCCAATGCAATATCAGTATTTTATAAAAATTTTAAAGAAAGGACTATAAGGAATTATTCTAAAAAGCTGTCGTTCAATATGTGAGATAGACTAATTCGGGGTATGAATTCAAGGACTTGGAGAAGCTTAACAAAAAAAGGACTATGGTTGTTAATAGAAAAAATCATCACAAGGTGGAATAGGCTAAGGAATTGTAGATGCAGCCTATTTTGGTATATAATGAGCGAACGCCCGAAACAGAACCTTTAAGGAGTCATGGACATGGACATTCTTAATAATCTCATAATGGTGGGCATTCTTTCAAATAATCTAATGCGGGATCAACTGATCAGAAGAGGTAGAGGGTAAATATTGAAAAAATTAACTAAAAGGAGGGCACAGACCCAGATATGCCTGTTTATGATAATGAAAATGATGTTTAAAGAGAACCAGAGGAGGAAAAGTTTCCTGAAAATAAAATAAATAATTCGAGACTTCTGAGTGAAGAGAAAGAGGATCAACAATTCAAAGTAATTAAGTTTATAATTTAGAGAGTGTCATCAGAATCCTCTAAACATAAAGCTAGATCTAAGAGAGGACACATGACAAGAGTAATCAATTCTTCATATACTTATGAAAAATTTACAATATATCAAAGTGCCTAGAACTTATCGAAACCAGCTTTGTATGAACATAGGCTTTTATATTGGAATGCAAGATTGGGGTTTGAAGAGTTTTTTATCTATTTCTTGAGGAGAAAATGCTCACCATTCATAATCACTTACTAGGGATTCAATTCCCTTCATATTGCATCATATAAGGGTAAATATAAGATCCTTAAAATAATATTGCTGAGTGATTATGAATTTTATGAATATTCACAGTTAGTTAAGTAGTATAATAAGGATGCTAAGAAACTTAAACAATATAGTTTTGATAAGGTATATTATTTTAATATAAAAGAAACAACAACTTAATATAATGACAGAGTATCTGCCATCCAATGCACTTCATTTAGCTATAGAATAAGAAAATTATCATTGCATGAAAATATTGATACAGCATGAAGTTTCAATAAATGAGGTGAATCATAGATGTCTGAAACCCTTTGAGCTTACTTATAATAAGAGAATATTGGATTTCTACCACTCAGAAATAAAGAAGCAAAATGAGGTGAATTTCAATGAAATGGGATTTTTATATGTGATATAAACAAAAGGAAAAACAAGCATAGATAAGGATATTGTTTATATCTAACTCTAAAACATTCGTGATACATTCGAGGATAGAGGATGGAGTTTCGAATTTGCAATATTTAATGGAATAAATTTAGATTTATTACATTTATATGCTGATCCAAATTACAAATAACATATCAAGCCCTAATATCATTATTATGTTATTAAGTTATCACCAGATACTATATACAAATTGGCTAATCAATACAATATAGAATGTTATAATTTTAAGAACAAGGTACTTTTTTTAATTTATAAATAGTATATTTGCAAGTTCCTGTATGAGGAGCATTATAATTTTGAATTTCCTAAAGACTTGTGGGTATAGTATTTGATACTGAAAACATTAAATGACGAGTTTGATGTTGATAAATTCATGTTAGAAGGATTGATTATATCCCATTTCCCTTTAGAAGATAAATATAAGGCAGAAAAAATAGATTAGTTTTGGGATGCTTAACAATATAATTGTATTAGGGATTCATTTAGATATGATACCTAACATATAGCTTTATATCCATTACATGCATTAGCATCCTATTATGGGCCTGTAATTGCATTTTACTTTGCATTAAATGTTTAAATAGTGGGTTGGCTAATCATACCATCAATCGTTGGGGCTGGTATAGGTCTATATATTGTAATTTTGAATGAAATCAATTCAACCATCGTTCCATTTTACTCATTATTCATGTTACTGTGGTCTACTTTATTTATGGAAAAATGGAAGAATAGGGAATCAGAATTAAGGTTTAGTTGGGATATGCATAGATACTAGTAACATTAACCATAAAGAGTTATGTACACTGGAAATTATATTGTTAATGAATCCAATAATAAGATTTCTATTTGGGACCATTTTACAACATTTAAAAGGAGAGCAATTACAGAAATGCCGTTCATCTTAATTGGAATAGCAATTATCATATTTAGTTTTTTGGCATTTAATATTTGGTAGGGAGCATAACCTAAAAATGCAGTGTTTATGCCGATACTTATAAATTCCCTGAATGGTGCTAGTATGACAGTGCTTTGTGATCTCTACAAAAGACTATGTAGAACATTAGTTATATGGGAAAACCATATGTTTGAATCAGAATAGGAATACTCATATATACTAAAAGTATTTCTATTTGAGTTTTTGATTTCTTATGTGTCTGTAGTTTATGTGGCCATATTCAAAAATGATTCAGCATAATTAGCCATATCTGTGGCGAGTATAATTATTACAAGAGGACTTATTTCAAATACTTTAAGTAATGGGGTTCCTTGGATAAGGTACAAGATGTAATTTAGAAGATTTGAACGCTTATTTGCTAAATTTAGAGACATCTACCTAAAGAGATTGGTAATAATATTTATTATGTTAGGCTGATGATTAATTCTCCTTGAATAAGAAAGAAATATTAAGTAAATCGAGTATACCGATTTGTAATATGGCCTATTTAACAGAGAAGCTTACTTTTGATTAATAGTTATAGTTTTTAGAATAATTGGAGCAATCTAATATAAAATAGCCATAAAAAGTGTTATATGATGAATATACTGGAATTGCAATACAATTTGGATACACAACTATGTTTGCCCCCGCCTTCCCTGCAGCACCACTATTTTTCATGATTAACTGTTTTATCAACCTAAAGTTGTCAATATCCAATTATTAAAATATTTTAAAAAGAGAAGTACTATTTTATTATAAATTTAGCGAGCTCAAGCAGCTGATTCTATAGGAATTTGGTTATCCATATTCTCAATCATGAATTATAGTGCAACATTCATGAATTGCATAGTTATAGGAACGGTCAATAGGGATTAAATATCAAATTTGATAGGTATGAATGAATTCTAATTTTTAGGATCAAATGATTCACTAAGTATTGCATTTACGTTAGTGGCTGTTGAACATGTGTTACTCTTTATCAAATATATGTTAGATATTTCTATACCTGACTGTCCTAAATGGGTAGAGACCGAAATGAAAAGATACGAATATTTAGAGAAAAAACATGCATAGAGTCTTCACAGCATCAAAGAAACAAAATCAGAAAATAAAATAGAGGTTTGAGTGATAAAATTGATTTATATACTTATATTTTGATATATATAATATTATTTA
>VMTU01000326.1:0-17994 GCA_016759055.1 Paramecium bursaria
ATTTATAGTACCAACAAAGAGAGAGAGAAATCAATTTATCGAGAGTTAATTTAGATAGTGATGACATGATGATTAAGTTATCAAAAAAACTTAAAAATTATCAAAAAATCATGATAAATATATCTATTATAAGAAGACTCATAGCATTATTGTCATATAATAATTTAAGTAGGAAAGTTAAGTTTAGAGTGTTGATTAATGGTGTTAAGAATTATACCTTAATTTTCATAAGGAGTCTGATTTGCTCACAAAAAAGACTAATTTTCTTATTGGCTTGCTCTAAATTAACATTGAAATATTCAACTATTACTTATCAATATAATCTATGATTTTGACCTAGCAATTGAATGATTGCAAAATTATCAGAAAATATAAATATAGTTATAAAATTTTAATGGAAGACTGCTCTCAACTCTTTAAAAATTAACAAAATCATGTTTTAAATTTATTTTACCTTTTTAGAATGGCCTGATGATTTCATTATTTTTTAAATGAATTTTAAAAACTCAGAAGGAAATCCTCCCTAAGTTAGAAAATCAAATTGAGAATTGAACTTATATTGTAATTCATTATCAAATATTTTAATATAAAAATAATTTGATTATTTTAACAATCTTTCGAGATCTCATAAATTTTGTTAATTATCATTATATTTTGATTATAATGTATTTATAAAAAATGAAACATATTTCATAATAATAGACGAATCAATAAGCCTAATTAAAGAATGCTGTTTATAAGATATCATACCTTGAAAATTCAATAAATATGACTAATTTTGGATAAATTTCTAATAATTTAAAATTCATAGCATAAAAAGGAGATTAGTTTTTAAAAATATGGAAGTATAAGGATAATAAATTATTAAAATTGGTAAAACTAAACTATTATCCATTTAGTTGTAGATTCGCAACTGATTCAAAATACCTATATGTTGGAACTAATGAAATACTCTATTAATATTCAATCGATTATAAATTCAAGATTGTCTGGAAACCGAAGCTTCATAGTAATTACATAATAAGTATTTGTTGTGTATCTAAAATAATGATATTAACATCCTCTATTGATCGAACAATCGTTAAGACAAATGTTTAAAGAAGACAATAATTGTTAAAATTTTATGCAGATAATCATGATATTCATACTATTGATTATAATGCGAAACTGGAAATAATCGCAAGTGGATCATATGATAAATCAATAAAATTATGGGATGGAATAGATGGAACTAAAATCTAAGAAAAATAAAATGCTCATAATCATTATATAAAATCATTACAATTTATCTTAAATAACAACCAATTACTAAGTATAGACTATATGGATGAAAATCTGAAAATTTGGAGAATCGATCATTAAACAAAATAATTACAATAGCATAAAATTATCTTAAAAATAGGATAAAATATATCATTAGTTTGTTAACAATAGTATATTCTATCGACATGTGACAAAATGATAAAAATTTATACATCTGAAGGATAGTTAATAAGATCCTCATCATAAAATAAATTAAATTAGTATTATATAAATTATTGTAGTAAACCTTAATATAATATAACCAGATTGCATGAAAGCAGTTTTGATTATCGGAATAAGTAAGTTTTTGTAATTATTTTAGAAGGCGCATACGTTTGCCGAATGTAATTTAATTGAATGTGTTAGTGTCAAACTCATGATTTTAAATTTTCATAATCTTATCTATTAATTCTAGATCTATGTTTTTTTGAATCATTTTAATTCCTCTGTGAGGTACTCACTTTAATAGCTATAGGTTTGATAATTTTATAGTAAAAGCTTGAAAATGGTTCTACCTTTTGTCCTTTTTTCCTTTTTTCATTTTGTCCTTTTATCATATATTTTTTGTTTTCAGTCAATTTTAATATTTTAATAATATTTTAATTGCAGTTTTAACTTGCGTAGAATGTGTAGTTTATGTTTGAGGACGATGTATGTTTATTGAACAATTAGGATAATCTTATGTCAGCTTTATTCTTACTGAAATTCATCCACAATTGATCATCAAATCTATCAAGGTGGCAAAAATTCGTAATTACTCATTCCGCTAAGATGGATAATATTTTACACCACCGAAGACTCTAAACGAACGTTGAGTTTATATCAGTTATAGGAAGACAACTATTGCCTATAAAGAATTCAAAAAGTTAGACCAATCAGTGTTTAATGGAATGCTTTATTTATTGTGTGTTAAAGATAAAATCTTAAGATACTATTGATAAAGATGATGATATTTATTAGTTAAATTAATGAACTTATAAGAGGGCGAAACTTCATGCCTATTAAATCATTAATGGGGAGATAAATTAAATATATTTGATAAGATTTTTCAATTGTTTAGCCAAAAAAGCATGAATCAATCACACTTATAATTGCTAAATAATCGAATAACTGTAAAATTATCAGAAAAATCATAGTATAAACAGATTATTTTTCGAAGAAGAACAATTGCTAAATTATTGTATAATAATTTCATAATTCTAATTGAATGTTTCTGTGGTCCTTACAAGGAAATCTAATTTTTTTGTTAGCTACTTTAAGAACAATTTATAAATTTTTAAGGTTGAATGACATGTTATAATTTGTTAACCAAAGAGATGATATATTATTTTAATATTTTTATAATCTTATTTGTGACTAAATGTCCTTTCAAAATCAAGTTTTAAGTTATTTGGTTGGAGGCCATTTTGTGTTTAAATTAACTTTTAAAAGTTAAAATCATCGAAACTATAAATTGAATTGCATAAAAAATTAAAGATCTAATTTAAATTTAAATTTAAAATTAAATAATTTTATGAATCATAATATTTTACAACAATTATTTGAGTCTCTTGAATAAAAAGAAGATTGCTATCCAGATGATTCTTGCTTAACTTACTCATCTTTTTATTGTAATTATTCCAAAATTACAATATGCAGACTCTTTTCTTTATTCTCTTGTATCGATTCATAATTTTATATCAAATTCTTCAATATTTTCAAAGTATCTTTGACACCTTGTTTCCAATATGAATCCTCAGCTCTGTCATTGCCACATTCTTTGTCACTTTAGCAAATTTACTTAACATATTCAACTAGATTCTCTTTTTACTCTTCAATAATATCTGGGACTTGTTAGGAGCATTTTATTGCTGCTAACTAAATCTCCTCATCAAAGTCGTTTTTGCTATTACATCTCACTTAGGTAATTTATGTTAATTTGATGACTATCTGATTGAACTTATAGTCTAAATAACCATAGAACGAGCGTTCTAATGCAGAACTTATAATTTTAAACACTGATCCTGCAATCGGTATAGAGCCAGTTATATCTGAAATTTGTTACACAACTTTTGTAGTAATCTATCCTACTTTTTCATCACTAGTTTAGATCATCACCTCAGTATTCTTTTTAAATAACTCTGTGGAAAGCTACTGACAAGCCGAAAAGTAATTATATAGTCTCCAAAAGAAGGATTAATAATAAGTATATCTGTTTTAATCTTTTTTAAGTTAAATCATTTAAATTTGAATCTTATATATTCGTTGATTTTCTAAATCAGCCATTTTTTGTTTTAATTTTTGAATATCATCAAGTGCCATTTATAAATAATAATTATTAAAATTGCAACTGTCACTTTTAACCGCCAAATTAATTTACTACTTCCATATGGGTGGGATCAGTTGCCTAAATACTTATTGCTAGTCTTGAGTTTTTGATTTTAATAAATAGTTAAATAAAGAAATTTCCTAAGTAATTTACATACTTATTGTCAACCTTTATTTTATATAGCTTAAATTATTTTCTGATAAATTATAAGCTATTTTATCTGACTCTGTCAAAGTTGCAAGAACATCTTAGCCTTTCTTCATATACTCAAATGCCTTTTCTATTTCATCATTATTTAAGTACAAAATTCCTAATTAAACATTTAACAGAGGATCATTGGGATTAACAAGTAGAGCATTCATATAATCATTTAATGCATCCTATTCGCTTCCTAAATCCATTAATAAAATTGCTAATCAATATTATATATCTATACCTCTATTATAATAACCATCAGCGTCATTTGGGTTTAATTCAATGGCTCTTGAATAATCTACCAAGGCCTCTTTTTTTCTTCCCAAATAACATAACACAGTTCCTAATGATGAATCAGTAAAATTCTACCTCTATTAAAATACGCTTTGTCATACATTGGATTAAGTTCAATTGCTTTAGTGTAATGGTTCAAAGCTTCCTCCTTCCTTCCAAGATCATCTAATGTGTTAGCTAAAAATAAAGTATTATGAATATAAACCTTTGTTAAAAAATCCTTTAGCATCAATTTCATTAATTTCAACTACTTTTTAATAATCTTATAAAGCGTCATGAAGTCTTCCTAATTCTTTGAAGACATTTCCTTAAAATATTAATTCTATCAACCTCTATTAGTATATGCATCTGCATAATATGGATTTATCTCGATCGCTTTTGTGTAATCTAAAATCGCCTCCTCTTTTCTTCCCAATTGACTGAATATATTCCCTGATATTGTTTTAAAAAAAAAATAGTACCTCTATGATAATAAGCTTAAGAAAATTGTTCATTAATCTCAATGGCTTTTGAGACATAAACCAAAGCCTCCTCATTTCTACCAAGGTCTTGATATAAAATAGCTATTATTATTTTGATTTAAATTATACATATATTTTAATAAGTCTCAGCATCTAAAGGATCAATCTCGATGGATTTTAAATAATCCAGCAAACCCTCTTCTTTTCTTCCCATATCGCTCAAAGTTGTTCCTTAAAATTAAATCAGAAATAAAAAATTATACCTCTGTTGGTATAAGCTATCGCATATTAACTATCTAACTTAATTGCTTCAGAATAATCTTAGATTGCTTCTTCATATTATAATAAACTAGAATAAGCATTTCCTATATAGTGATCAAAATAACCTCTATCATTATAACAAAATTTGAAATTAGGACTAGTTTGAAGCACCTATGTAAAATCTTAGATAGCTTCTGAAGTGTTATTCATATAGTAATTAGACATTCCAAATTATTTAAATTGATTGATACCTCTTAAGTATAAAGCCAAGTCACGAAGAGTAATATCATGATATTTTGTAAAATTATTAATTCCTTATGAGTTATCTTCTAGATCACCAAAATACATTCCTTTAATATAATTTCTAGATTAATACCTCTTTGACAGAAATATTTATAAGACTATTGGGCTTGCATTATCTGAATGAAATAAAAAATAGCCTGTTCAAAGTTTTCATTTTCAAAATACTCAGTACCTAAGTTTCATGGATAAAAACCTTAAAGTAAGAGGTCACTATTATCTATAATTTACTCTAGGACCATTTAAATAATAAAAATTTTAATAATTAATATTTAAATGCATAAGGATGACCATGAATTTTAATATGATAGAAAATTATGAATTAAATTTATGAAAAAGATTCAATTCTGTAAAACCGATTCGACTTTTATCTCAAACTATTAATTGTTATTAAATTAAACACTCTAACATCTGAATTCAATAAAAAATTTGTGAAGCAAACGCTCTTTGGATAGCTTAGAAGGTAATTAGTCTTAATTAATTAATTCATTAGTATTTATATTTTATTATTTGAATAATTTCTTGTCAAATACATTTTAGAACTTCCTATACCTATATTCTCATATTATATGCACCTATTGCTAAATATTTTTCATTTGGTGATATAGAAGGCACACTATTTCTTAAAGTATGACCTAAGTATAAATTGCTCCTCCTGTTCCCCTTCGAATTCTTAGATTTTTAAACCTAATTGTTATATTTCTAAATAAAATTTCTTACTTTTTCTAATTAGAATTGAAAATAAATTCTTGATTTTATTGATTGAGCTATTTTAATTACTTTTTCTGCTCTTAATAATTTTTTATCAACTCTTTTAGTTTCTGGTAGGATAAATTATATTCAAATTATTTTTCCATCTTATCATGTTGATTAATTTCGTGATTTGTTAGCTGCTTAGTCAAAGATAATTAAAATATACATCATCTGTTTGTTTAATTTCTAATACTTTGTGCTGGTTCCTGCTCTAATTATGAAATCAAATTCAGAGATGATCTTATAAATAATGTCAGTTCTTTAACTAAAATTGATGTCAAATGCTTAAGTTCAATTATCATATTTTTATAAAACTAAGAAGTCTTATTTTGATAAAGTCTATTAATTCCTGTTATTAATTAATGTGAGACTATTGCCCAGTGTGAATGAAGCGAATCCATCGGACCACTTCCTAACAATTATAAGAAGTTCTATTAGTTGTAGTATTATTTATCTCATTTAATTTAACTAAACAATATCTTACTTTTTCATTTCAAAGTCCATTAAAATGTATTTTTATTAATCATTAATCTGAACAACAATTTTGTATAATTAAATATAATACTTCTACGAATTCTAAAGAATAAGATGGTTTGTATTTGCTCCTTTTGTTTTTTTTTTAGAATTACTACTTAATCAAAAACTAAAATTGTAGATTAATAAATTTATAAGATTTAACTATGAGATGATATTTATCTTACAAATTATTGGATTCAAAATGTCCAAAAGATTGAACTTTAGAAGTCTTGTTTCTATATTACATAATGATTTAGTAATTATTTTTTAGTAAATTAAAAATATAATAATCAATCTACTTAATTAGCAGTTGGTTCTCCTAATGATAATCCTCCTGCCCCTTATGGTGCTCCTCCTGTTTAAGAATAAACTCTTTGCATTAGAAGGTGGAAAACTTCTTCAAGTGCTTTTAATTTGTTCTTGTATTCTTAGGTTTCTGCATTTTAGTTTGCATCTATCCTCTCTAAGTCTCTTCTGTAAGCTATTCGAGTTATCTTTTTTCTTCAGCACTAAATTTGTCTTTTAATTTATCATCTCTCAATGTGTTCTTGATTTAGTATGTAGCCTGTTCTAATGAGTTCTTTGCTTCAATTCTTTATCTGATCTATTCATCCTCTGACTTATATTTCTCAGCCTCTTTTACTAACTTTTCAATATCATTCTTTGATAGTCTACCCTTATCATTTGTGATTGTTATCTTGTTAGTTTTCTTTGTTGCCTTGTCTTCAGCATGAATGTCATGATACCATTCTCATCAACCTCAAATGTAACTTCAATTTATGGTGTTCCTCTTGGTGCTGATGCAATTCCATCTAAGTTGAATTGACCAAGCTTGTGACAATCTTTACTCAACTATCTCTCCCCTTCAAAGACTTTAAATTAGGACTCCTGGTTAGTTATCTGCATATGTTGTGAAGATTTAGGATTTCTTTGTTGGAATGGTTGTATTTCTTGGAATCAAAACAGTCATAACACCTCCTGCAGTTTCAATACCTAAGGATAGTGGTGCTAAATCAATTAGTATAACGTCTTTTAATTATTGACTCGTTGATCCAGTAAGTATGGCGGCTTATACAGCAGCTCCATAAGCAACAGCTTCATCAGGGTTGATTGATTTGTTTGGTTCTTTTCCTCCAAAGAATTCTTTTAATAATTCAGTGACTTTTGGGATTCTTGTTGATCCTCCAACTAAAACAATTTAGAGAATTTGGTTTTTGAGATACCTGAGTCTTTTAAGACTCTCTCAACTAGGAGAATGCATTCTTTAAACATCGGCATGCATAATTCCTCAAATTTGGCTCTTGTTATTGTTGAGTTGAAGTCCTCGTTCTCGCCAAGTGCGTCAACTTCAATTGTTGTTTAATAGGCTGATGAGAGGATTCTCTTAGCCTTTTCACACTATGTTCTCAATCTTCTGATTGACCTTGGGTTGTTTCTAATGTCAATTCCTTTCTTCTTCAAGAATTCAGCACAACAGTATTCAACTAATTTGTTATCAAAGTCTTCTCCCCCCAAATGGGTGTCACCTGCAGTTGCTTTGACTTCAAAGACTCCATTCTCAATGGCGAGGAGTGAAACGTCAAATGTACCACCTCCAAGATCGAAAATGAGAACATACCCTTAACCCCTCACACTGTTGTTAAAACCATATGCAATAGCTGCGGCTGTTGGCTCATTTATTATTCTGAGAACGTTTAGTCCTGCAATGGTTCCTGCATCTTTGGTGGCTTGTCTTTATGAATCATTGAAATAGGCTGGCACTGTGACAACGGCACTCTTGACAGATTAGCCCAAAAACGATTCAGCTGTCTCCTTCATCTTGATCAAAACCATAGAGGAAATTTCTTCAGGGTGGAATTTCTTAGTTTCTCCTTTGTATCTAACAACTATCACAGGATTGTCCACTGGTCCTGATTCAACCTTAAATGGCCAGAATTTAATGTCATGTTGAACAGTAGATCACTAAACTTTCTACCTATTAGTCTTTTGGAATCAAAGACTGTGTGTTAGGGATTTCTGGCTGCCTAGCTCTTAGCAGCATCTCCTATTAGTCTTAATGTGTCTGTGAAGGAGACATAAGAAGGCGTGGTTCTATTACCTTGATCATTAGCAATGATCTCAACTTAATCATTATACCATATTCCTACACACGAATAAGTAGTTCCTAAATCTATTCCAATAGCATGTTCTTTGTTACCATTCATTTTTAATGTATATTTATTAATAGTAAAGAATATTAATATTATTGATTATTCGGAAATTTAGAAGTTTCGACAAATAAAAGATTATATTTTTATAAACACAGATTTCTTGAATATTCGATAATCATATGTAAAAGTAATATACAATAATACCAAAAACAATCATAAACAAATACAAAAAAATAATATAAAACAAAAAGAAACATCAAAATCCCCAAAAAAAATACAAAAAAATTAACCTTATTGCATCATCAAAAAAAATAAAAATAAATAAAACAGCAACAACAACATTAATAGAAAATAATACCTTTCTTGAGATAATTTAAATTGGTTTCTGATATATTGTGAGTTTTTTATCTGGTTCGCTGCATATAATTCTTGGCCTTTCATTAATATGTTTTCTGTTTTCTCATTATCTAAGTACAAAATTCTAACACCAGATCATTCGAATAAATAAATACAGCATTTAAATAACTATTTCCTTCTTGTTCTATCAGCAGACCATGTGAATGAAGATATTACAAAATGCAATATGCGCAGAATAATCTGGTACTTCTAAACAATCCAAAATTCTTTAATTAGGCAACATCTTACCTTTTTCATTTGATAGTTAAACAGGAAATTATTTTTGTTTAATTAACAGGACACTTTTTAGAAAATGTAAATAATAAGTTTTTTATATTTTTCTTACTATTATAGGTTGAAATAGTAGTACTGAATTCCCCTAATTCCATTTCTAGAGCCTTTGGTTATGAAAACCTTTTTATCTCATTAAGGAATAAGTAATTTAATTAATAAATCAATAATTCAAACAACTTCATTAAAAGAAAGTATAAATCATTAATCATTAAATTCTTTCATAAATTTGAAAAAATTTCAATTATTTAAAAGATTTGATTTGATTTTTTTGTAATCTTTAATCAGAACTAATAGATTAAAAAAATTTAAGATGTTGTGTTTTATTATTTATTATATCATCATATAAAGAGAAGGAAAAATATTAGAAGAAGGAAATTCATTCATTTAAAATGAAGAAATAAATTTCCATGTACAAAAATGTAACTTAAAAACAAAAATTTCTAATGAATTTTCTGATTGTAAGCGTCTCAATGTAGAAATTTAATTTTTTGATTTAAATAAATAATAAGTGTCTTGCTTTAAGTTTAATCATTTTTGATTTATTCATCTTTGTTTGGTCTATTTGTAGATTTATTAACAATTTATATCTAGCTGTTCAATAAAAAATTAAAATTAAATGAGGATTGTTTTAGAAATATAGCTAATTAGTTATAATTTCTTAAAGGTACGTTAAATTAATATATAAGATAAAAATTATCATGCAAATTTTTAACAAATAGTTTTAGTAGACACTTAAAAAAATTTATAATATTTTATGTGGGCCTAAAGAAGGAATGAGGTGATATTTAATGAAGAGATTATTTTATTGAAGCCATAAGGGCCCAATTATGTTAGCTTTTATCAAAAAAAGCAAAATATTATAGTAATTTTCCTTCCTGAGTTAAAATCAGTAGTCAAATAGGTATAGGTGCCTGACCTGAACGAATACTCGTTTCGTGATGACGGACGATTTCTTTTTACTATTCTATATTATGGATCAATAAACATTTTCTAATTATAGGAGGATTAATATGTGTTATAAAACACTCAATTTATTAGGCCACTTGGCTTCATGTGGAATTCAATATTGTGCATGAGAGATGAACAATCAGAGATAAATGATTCTTTAATTAATTAAGATATCGATAGCTCTTACCTCTAGGGTGAATTTGATTACGATTCAACATTTAATGATACTCTCTCGTTTTAACTTATGGATTTGAAAGGCAATGAGACAAAATAATATAGGGTAAAATCTGGATAAGAGAGTTAGTTGTTTATATTGAATAAATTTTATTTATTGCCTGAAGAAGAGAAACCAGATAAATATTATACTTATTATCAGATAATGATTAATAACAAGTCTTCTATTAAATATTATGTTCGTAGTGATGAAATCATGGAAAGTTACCAGTTGAAATATTCAAACTATTATTTAACAAGATTATTTGTTACGGATGAGTGCATATTTGTTATGACTAAATAATAGAGGAATTGCAAAATTATCAGAAAAATCATGTTATCAGAACAATACGGACTAGAATTAAAATATAATTATAGAAAAATAATTTCATTTGAAGGCCCTAATAAAATTCTCTGGATAGATTTCTGGAATTTAAAAAGAAAAATTCTTATTAGGGATTCATTATCAAAATTTGTTGTGACAACGAATGAAACTAATATACTCGTTAGCCCATCATTTAATTGTTTAAAAATTTTAAATATCTAATGATCAATTATATTTTATTTCATATTTAAAATTTTATTTGTTGTCTTTTTATATCATTATGACTCTAAATATGATTGTCATCAAATATTTTGACAGTTAAAGAAGGAATTCTTCCTTTAATCAGTACAACAATAATTTGATTAAATGAAATATTAAAAATTCAATAATTATTATTTCAGTTTAATAAATTATCATTTCTTTAGTAACATTTTGATTTTGTTAAATAAAAAAAGCAATCTTTCTTTGAAGACCCCATAAACAGATGCCAGTAAAAAGCTAATTTGCACGAGTATTGAAATTAGAATGATGCTGATGACTAACCATCCCGTATTGAATCTTTAGTTCTCACTTAAGTAAACAACCTTTCATAAAAAAATATTCTTACTTTATCATCTATTGCATATAAGGTAAATAAGAGCATTAAGAAAAAAATGCATAAATCAGGTATTCCTGTAAAAACAAGTTCTTTGAGTGAGTTGAATGGATTCTAATATAAAATGAATCCAATATTAATAAATGAAATAAAACAACAAAATCCTGTCTAAAATAGTGGATAATAATAAAAGCCAACCACCGATATTATAAACAAGGTTTTTCTTATCAAATTTATGAAACTATACTTCATTGATATTTAATTATTGATTTTGATTCCCTCATAAAGAGTTCCATATCTACTTTCAAAGCCTTTGTGATTTAGGAGTAGTTTAGGTTACATACTTACATAATATGAGATGGATAGTAAAATTAAGCACAACACAATACTTGTTAGAGCCATTATATAGCTTAACAAAATAACTGAGTAATTTATAGATGTAAATTTAAAACAACTTAATTACAATGTTATTGCCGAAACTAAATCTAAGTATATTAGATTTAATAATTTTATGAAATAGGAAAACTTGTTATTAATTATAAGCTCACTTTTTATCAACAGTTACTGAATAAATTTACTAGTGAAATTTGATTTATTTTATTTCTATATTTAACTAATTACTTATTCACCTTCCCCTATTTAAAATAGCTAGCATTTATTCTATGAGGAATTAACTTTAATTCTATTTACAAATTTAGAAATAATTATATTTAATTTTGCAATAAATACTACAAGGATATAAAGGGCTATTGTGCCGAAGGATTAATATGAATTGTTGATAAATAGGGGATCAGTACCTTTCTCCATGAAATGAGGAGGACTTTCTGTATAATACTAATCAAATGGTTAATTAAATGATGGGATTGATGTTGAGGGAAACAATTAAATATCATCCCATATTGACGTTTGGAATATGATTAATACATTAGCCGAAAACTGGATATTAAGATAGTATAAATTGTTTATCCAAGCTAATATATCCAGTAAAGTCATAAAATTATCAAACCCTCCTACAATTGCTGCCAGCGGTCCCAGAAAGTACAAAGATATCCTAAGTGAATTTTATGCAGATGAAACAGATTATGCTTATTTGATTTAATCCTACGAGCTATAAATATATCTTCTAGGGGTAACTACGATTTCCCTCACATCAGATTAAATCATTCTTTAAGATTATTGAATTGGTATAAGTATATGAATTAAATTGGTTTCTTTGATGCTCTTTTTATATTCAAGTATCAAATTACATTTATTCTCTACAAGTGTAAGGGTCTAGTTAAAATCAGTCTAATCAAAATTTTCAATATTCACTTGTATTGACTAACAATATGACAAATTGGGTGTTGAAATGTCATGATTGTCTATAGCTATTTAGGTTTTTGTAAAAGAGTTTACAAAATCAACCAAAATTTCTCCTCTTTTATTCATATTACAGATATTATTACTGCAAGTAAAACCGTCTTATTATTTGCATTAAATCGTGCACCTATGATAAATGTATATATGTACCCTCCTTATCCGTTTGATGCCCCTAAGTCGCACTCTTCATCTATGCTTTGAATTCCATCTCCACACTTAGATAAACATTATCCCTGTTACATTTAGTAGCCTATTTCACATTGAGGGCATTCACCATTTGAGTCTGGTGATGTCCCTTCAATAGGACATTCTGTACAAAAAGTCAAAGATTCACATGTTTTGCAATTATCTCCACATTATATGCATTTATTTTATGACAAATAGAAACCATCATTACATTTATCGCATTAAATTTATTAATTTATCAATTTGCAAGTTTTACATTGTTCTTAACAGTTAAAGCAAACAGATTTAACATGCAATTGATTACTACATTAATAATTAGTATCTATTTTGCAATTAGTGCAACCATCCCTATCTATTAAATTACCATCATCGCACTATTCTGATGGCGTCCATTAGCCATCACCACAGTTTTGAATATTACAAGATGTTTGCAACAGACCTAACTCAGTGTTGCAAGATAAACATTTAAAATATTCATCTTAATAATATTCTGGTTTACATTCACACTTTCCATCAATTAATAATTAGTTTTCAAAACAACTTTCGCATTTCAGTTAATTGTTACAAGTTTAACAATTCTTGGGACATTCTTAAATATTTATAGAAAATACCCGAGCATTATATTTATTGATCAACCTAATAGTAACCGTCAGAACATACACATCCATTAGTAATGTCGTCAAATCGTCTTGAAAAAGGACATTTAGTGCAAGATAAGTTATCCACACATTCCTCGCAATTAAATTAACACTCTAATTAAGAATAAAATGAAAAGAATTACATTTACAACTAAAACTATCATCTTCATAATATCCTTTGCTGCACAAACATTTTGAATTGTATAAAACCCTTGGAGAATCACAGCTTATGCATTAATCTGCTGCTTCAGAATAACAGGATGAGCACGTTGGGTGGCAATCAATGCAAATGTAATTAGTCGTATCTAAAAACTGATTCTGATTAAGACAGCTGCAAGTGGAAGTGATGATATTGTAAAACTTTGTTTAATCACAACTCAGGCATGCATTTATTTGGTTTGATGAACATGTTTGACAATTTATATGACACACTCTAATGATAAATAATTGATACATAAGCAGCTTGTAGTTTAATAATCAAAATGATATCCTTGATCACAATTACAAAATCCATCGCTTAGAGTTGCTTATTATTTACAGGTTTTGCAACTATTCATAGTAGAACGAAAACATGTTAAACAAGTTGGATGACAGTTGATACATGTGTTATTATTAATTTCCAAATATTATGAATCTATGCATTCACATTTACCATTATTCAATTGTTTGTTTTAATATCCATAACATAAGGTGCAAAATGTTGAAACACTTTAACAGGACTAACAATTATTGTCACATTCTTTATTATATTATTTAAAATACTTTCACAAAGATTTTATGCATTAAGAAAATAATTTATTTCATTGCATTTACATAATGAATATTATAGGTTGCATTATGTTATAGAAGACTCATAGAAGTCACATGGCCCAGTCGCATTCAAACATTATTTGGTTGCCAACAAAATAGTGCCATACAAGGTGCTAACTTATTGTTGACTTTAAAATTTTAAAAACTTTTGATTTCGACTTAATAGCATCAGATCGAATGTACCCACACTAGACGATGCTGATGATTAGATTCCTTAAAATAAATTGACTATTTTGATAGATTTTGGAATTGTATCGCCAAAATTGACTTATACAATAGAACTATTTATCACTTGATTATAAGAATAACTTTTGTAATTTGATTAAACAGTGCCAGACCGTAATTGGGATAATTAGCTACTTGCAGATATGGTGTATTAGTTAGAAGTTGTTTTAGTTAATAATAAACTAAATGATGAACTGGATTAAGAAAATGTCCATCCTTAAATATATGGAATATAATTAATTCCAGTTGTTTAATCGATATTTATGATATTGCTTGTTGTTATTATTTAAGCTTCGTTCTATTTTATCAAATTATCCCCAATAAAGCTGATCCAGTAAATGTTGTAAAATTAATTAATAAAGGAACATTTAACATTAATTGTAAATTATGTGTTGCTAATTTAATTAGCAAACAAATCTATAGGCTAAGTTTAATCTTATTAACTAACCCCAGATAATTATAATAACACCTATGGCACAATTGAATAAGAAAAAGGATATATCACAATTTACAGTTATGTTGAAATTGAAGTACAGTTTATAAATACACCTCCAATCTGTGTGGATTATTCAGGTATGTATTCTATTAATCAAAATTTTATTACTTCTACAATTAGGAGAAACATAATCGTCATAGTATCCTACAGGACATGTACATTATGGAGGTTCTATTCTAATTCCATTGCAAGTTAAGCAAATCTATGGTGATAATTAAAAGCAGGTGGAACATGTAGGATGACATTTTCTTACACATTAGTTGTTTTGAGCTTTTAAAACAGTAGTATAATAGCTATTTAGGCAATCTGACTCACAGGTGTTTAGATCTGTTAATACATAACCTGTATTACAAATAATGCATCTATCAATCAAATAGACAGAACAGTGAATATCAATAGCAGAAGTGTCATCGAAATAGAAACCTGAGTAAAATCGAAAATGAAGAACTTAAAAATATTCTCCTTGATTAAATTAATCTAATTATTAAATTATTAATTACTTTAGCTTGATCCTATATACATTGTACCATATCCATTTTAAAAACTATTTACCGGAGTAATTTTAGTCTATGATAGTTTTAAAACTCCAGTATCTGAAAATTGATAAAAAAATATTTTCATTATATTTTATGATTCTTCCATATCTTAGACACTTCCGATGCAAAAATGGTAGTAATTTGATGTTTAAAACGTGAATGTTTTTTTATCTTGGCCATATTAGTAAGTAATTATATCTCCACTTTTTGATATTGTTATGTATGATGAATATTTTAGTAAAATAGCATTTGAGGTAAATGTGGATGATTAAGAAATCCTGAACTCAAAAGTAAATTGAGGATTTAATAATATGTCATTGATGATTAAATATTGAGTTGCATTGAATAAAAGTGCATCTACTAAATAGGGATCTTAAGTATCATAATTGAATTAATCTCCTAGCCTTATGATGTGATTGTATTCACTATAATCATATGTGATATTCGATTAAATCTTTTCTTAAACATTCATGTTAATCATAATAGATGGGGTCTTTTAATTGAATGCATTATAAATATAAAAGTAACGATTGATTGAATCCAAAATATCTGTTCCTTTATACATTATTATACAACACGCATAACCTTACCAATAATTTGTTTCCGATTCCGAGAGTAAGTTAATTCTTGTTTATTGATTGAATGTTACACCATGAGAAAACCAATTCACCCAAGAGCTATTAGCAATATGTATTTCTTAATTAATACTAATATTACATTTTTATGTTATATAGAATTCTAACCAATTATGGGATGTAGTCTAATTCCTGAAACTGCTCACACTTTAACTACTATACCTTAGCTAAAAAGCTCCCTGGCTTTTCTATTCTATAGTTACTTTTGTAGTTTATTGATCCAAAATGGATGCTACATACACATTGGATGCAGAAATTGATGAATTTTGTCTAATAAAGACTATGTCATATATTATCTATACATTATAGAGTAAATTTCAATCCCGTCAAATCTCCCCAGGTTTCTGTTCCGTAATTATACATCTATCCCTATTACTAACATGAAATCCCTTTACAAATCATGCTTTGTTAAAGGCAATACATACTTATCATTCAGAACAATTATTTGGGCTAGGGTATGCTGCTTGTAAAAAAATAGACGCAATCATATAATTTTTTATTAAAATATCATAATAATGAGCAAATCAAATTATAATTAATAGAACTCACTCCATAAACAAAAATTAATATTAGAAATCCCATTTTACTGTTAATTGGCTCCTTAGAGTATTCATAATATCACTCATTATCGAGAAGAGGAGCAATAGCCGTTAATTATTCTTATAACCTCATGCATCATCAATTAAATAGTAATCTTATTTTTACTAAAGATTTTATGGAAAATAAAATTTAAGGTAAGGTTAAATGAGAAGATTGGCTAAGTGTTTGATTAGTTAAAGCATTTAATTTTTTATAAAAATTTAATTTTTGATGTTTCAAATTAAAATCAATTGATCCAAATTTTTTGATTAATAATGTTTCCTTTAGTAAGAGAAATTAAAAAAATAAATTAAATAATCTAATATCTGATATAAAAAAAATAGGTAGTTTTATTTTTATAAATCGTTATGTACCAAGAATGATTTCAACAAGAATCATAATTTGGATCAATGATTTCAGATTTTTTATTAATAATATTTTTTTCACTTCCATTAACTACGATGCCCGACAATCATTTAATAAGTTTCAAAATTTTAATCTCCTCTAAAGAATAAGATAAATTTTATACTTTTTCCCATTATCGTAATAAAATTCATGGTATCCATCTAATTTGAATGGCAATATACTTGTAATAATTTAAATAATTAATTAAAAAATACCTAAAAAATCTTTGATATTATGTTAAAGTTTCTTTATTAAACAATCATTTTGATCTAATATTAGCAAATAATTCGAATATATTTTAATTATCGAATCATTTTCTAAGCATTAAAAGCTATATAGCTTGTCTTATTCTTTGAAATATTTAATTTAGTTTAATTGCTTAGACATATAATCTATATCCCATATTATCAATTCATTAGTTGTTCGACTTATTAATTTATTATTATTATAGGTAAGTTATATTTGTTCTATCATGTCCTAATGGGCCTCAAATTTTGAAAGAAGCAGTCTTCCATTCATTAGTAAATAAAACTTAATCGACTTATCGTAAGAACTACTAATTATAATCTGATTAAGATGATTGTACTCTATAGAATTTATTTCATCTTTATGAGCATTCTCTATTTTTAAGAATTAATTTTTTGCCAATATATCAGTCACAATTAAATTTCTATCCCCTGAACACGTTATGGCGTATTAATTGTTTACAGTCTTTATATCATAAATCAAATTAACATGAATTTTGTGTTTATAAATCTGTTCAAAATTTTTTTGTATGTTAAAACAATAAATATAGCCACTGTAATCACCACAA
>VMTU01000120.1:2500-13618 GCA_016759055.1 Paramecium bursaria
GATTTGAGGCATTTTCTCTCAATAATTCAATACTCTTTTCCTCTTCCCACTAAAATTTGGATTTCTCTAATTTGATTTTTATGTCATTCACCTTGCTACGCCTTGATTGTGAGGTTTTATCGTTTATTAAGCCTTTAAAGTTTAAAAAAAAAATTATGAAAAATACTTTACAATTATAGATAGTCATTTTAGATCTCGTCAAAGAGAGTTTATTTATCAGATGCCCTATCTAAGGACTGGAGCTTGTCTTATAGATTACGTATTAGTGGATCCAATTGTTGGTTGTTCAAAGAAGTTATTGAGAATTAATCATCCATTTATAATAATTTTCATTCTTAAATATCCTGAAAAACTATTTTCCTCAACATTTGAGTGGTTGACTAACTAACAAATCGACTTAGTTTTTTCTCATGAAGTATTCTCATCACATAGTAGTCATCCTCATACTAAAATAATAGAAAATATAAAATAAAAAAAATACGCTCGTATTGTCATTTATAACTTAGGATTTCTTAATTTAACTAGAATAGAACTTCTCTGTTAAATCACGAGATCCCCTATCAATGAACTCTTCTAATAATATCTTGTGTATGTTAGTCATTTTAACGAATAGAATAGCGTTTTATTATTAGGGCTCTTTCTACAATAGAAGCAAATATCTGTTTTCTAGTTTCTAGAAGGAATAGGATCTGCTTTATATTAACAAAGTGTTAAATGCTGGACTTTGATGAATTTTAACTAGGTACTATGATAATTAAAAGAGTGTGTCCTTTAATTTCTTAATATTTAAATTGAACTCTTCACCAAATTTAATGTTTGAATCCTATAAGCATCTCTGTACAAACTAGTTGGTCTAATTGTCGATGTCATTTTGTAATTAGACTAATACATCCTTATAATTAATTTTTTTGTATATGTCTTGGTTCCTTATACACTTTTCAAGAAATTCTATTATAGTTATTTTATTGTCTTATTCTGTTAAGCAATAATTTAAATTATATATTTATATTTCTTAGATTACATGGGCTGTGATTTTTTATTAATATTGTTTTATTATATTGGATTCTATGCTCTTTAAGAATTAAATGGCAAATTCCTATGATTTATTTATACTAAAACTATCCTATTAAGTTAAAACCAAAACATGGGGTAATAAAAATCCTATTTCAACCAATTTTTCTTGAAGCACTACACTTACAGCCTAATTTATGAGCGAGTTGAATATTTTTAGGTAGAGTACTTTCCTCCTCTCTTAAAAGTCATTTTATGTTTTGTCCAATTATCTTATAGTAATCTTATCTTGTTCGACTTACTCCTATTCTATTAAGGAGTGAATTATCTGAATATAGTCCTTTCGTCCATAGTATTCTCCATCAATTTGCTTTAATTGCTCCAACATGCGATTATGCTCCTCTACAGACTTCATCTTCTAATTCATTTTTTCGATGAATTTGTTGTTCATAATCATCAAAACTCGATTCAAGGTATGTTAGGCTAGGAAGTGTCTAAACCGATAAAGTAGAGCCAGGACACTGAAGAGGATCAACAACTTTCTTGTCTTTTTATTTTAAAGATAATTCATATATTATTGCTTAATATTTTCTTAACATCCACACTAAACCTATTTTGAAGATGCTTTTTCACACTATAAAACGAAGATGGAACATTGGCCTTCTTTCTAGATGAATCATTAACCTGCACTCGCTATGCTCCCAAAAACACTTTGTATGCATCCTAATATGCGTTCAATACTTCTTAATCTAATTTACGATTCATGTTAGGCTTGACTAGTATTCCGATGTGTTCTAGATTGTTGTTAGTAGCCCTCACTATAGTTGTTTTTGGAGTGGGTTTAGTAAATGAAAGCTATTACAACAAAGGAGCCGGAGGATTCCTCTTTATCTTTATTTTATGAGTATCATCAATGTGTTTATTTAGCAATTATTGAGACTTTAACTTATGATGGCCCTTGAATTAATTCTAATGAAATTAATCACATTATTAAAGGGGGGTGAATTTAGTGTCTGTCAATGCCTCAATCTTAGCAGTTGAAGGTCTTTGAATCTTTATCTCGTTTAATGCTGAGCTATCCATCTCCATTTCTTGAGTATGGTTAAGGGGATTAGTAATCAGCATCTATGAGTATTCATCCATGTAATCCTTCCTTAATTCCCCTATCATTTCATCCTTTGAATCCATTTCAATATTTTAAACCTATTGGATTTCTTATTTTTTGTCCTATTGTTCAACCTCAGATTGCTCAGCTATCATTTGAGCTATTCTATATGTTTTAACTCCTAAAGTTTATGATTTCTATTTTATTAGTGACTCGTATTATTTCTTGGGGGAAGTCTTCAGATGGGTAATTGTTTATTTTGAATCTTATTTCGTTACTTAGGTTTTTGGAGTATCTCTTTCTCTTGATTTAGCTAATTACAACTTGGCATTCTAACCAGTAGAGGATTCTATTTGAAACTTTTTCAACTCTGGCTAAGCCTTAATTAATTCCTATCTCAATTTATCAAGTTCTGACTCGCTGTAATCATCATCAGAAGATTCACTATCAGATCCACCTTCAGACATTGATAAGTCCTATTAATCATTTCTCATCTCTTCAAATAATTACTCAAACTTAGTATTTTACATTGCTGATTTGATCTACTTTATTTTGTCCTCTTAATATACTGTGACTGACCGTTTTTTCTTCACAATTTAAGTTCTGCTATGTTAAACTCGATTTGATGTCCTTTTAGTAGTGTCGATATCTTAATACAGGAAATCGATTTCTTATAAATTATCGATCAAATCATTTATTGACTATCCTAACATTTTTCCCATATCAAGCCAATTTTATGTTGTGAAGTCAAATGTTTGCTAGTTATGATAGTAGGACCCATTTGATGTTTCTATAGTGAAACAATTAACAAGATCATATATTTCGGAAAATACGCTTCTTGCAGTTCCCTTCTTCCACTCTGAAACTCTAAACATACATGAATAGTATCTAAACATGGGTGTCTTGTCAGCTAATAGTTTTGGTAATAATCGGCATTTGTAGTATTTTGTAGTCCACATAGGGTGTTCAGGTCCATACAGGAACACATTCTTTCTTACTATATAGAGAATTAAAATACCTGAATGTCCATGTAAATCGATAAATCCAAGGAATCTATCTCCATAAGTAGTATATAGTTATTTGATTAGTTGCTTCATAGCAAATACTGTGGGAAATAGAATTGGATCAGTCTTTCGGAATCTTCTATTCAAGTCTCTACCTGCAGCAGCTGTTCTAAAATTTCCCAATATGACTCCATCTGGATTTAACATCGGCACAACTATCACTATGCATCTTTCTAATTATTTATCAATAATACTTGGAGAGTAATTGTTTGGATGCTGGGCTGCATAAGAAATTCAGCAATCCTTGCATAACCCAAGATCCATTCGATTCACCAGGATGGATTCTAGCCTATATACAGATAGCTTTCCGATTGAGGCAATTTCCTTCCTGAAAAGTTAGAAATGGAATTGGTATGCCTGATAAACTTTGACATAGAGTGGTCTTTTCAGCAAATCCCTTATTTGCGATGTTGGCAACATTTTCCAACATTTACGAATAAGTATAGGGAACACAATAAGCAACTGAGATGACTTCTTTCTCGCAATCTCCAATTAGTTGAAATGTCAGACAATTGTATTATTTATCGCATTTTACATTGTGTCGAATGCTTTTTCTCTTGAAGGAAACATTCTCACCTCCTTGAGCCCATTTTCCACCTCTCAATATATATGGCTTCATTCCTCTTTCGTATAAACTTCTCCCCCTTGTGAAATTGCATATATTGAATGTATATCTTTCACCCTTTTTTAATCCCCAGACTTTGAAGTAGAACCACGAACAATGCCCTTTAGTGTTGGAATCAACCCTCATAAATAGGTCATATGATATTTAAGTTGATTGGATGACTATGTCTAAATTCCCACTCTCAAATATTGAGTCGAATTGTAGGCCATCTCCTAATGGATTCATACCAAGAAAAGGCTCTTGAGGGAGTAATTTCAACAATCTGAAATTTTTCGCATTATATGTTTAGGATGATGAAAATTTCCTATGCAGCTAGCCTGTATTTATGGGTCTAAATCCTAAGTATATCAATTTCTCCTTCTAGAATTGCGTATAATATTCGATGATTGCATCATTTAGTTCGGAGGAGAATTTTAATGCAATCAATCCCTTTTCTTCCACTTTTGGTACCCAACCCAATAATATGTCAGTTTCGATTGAAAAAGATTAATCTGTCAGAGTTATTGGCCTAGGTAGTAATTGGAATGCATTATCCATTTTATATTTTATATATTTCTCATTTAAGACTTGATATAAGTTATCTTAAGCACTCAGTATTATCGTTTTCCATCTCCTTGATCTCAACAAAGGCATCCACTTCATCTATTTCGGCATTCAACTACTTCTTGGTTATCAGTCCACTCAGACATTTTATAACTTATGATCTACTCATTAATAACTGATCCTCCAAATAAGATAATCTGATCCTTGTATAACACTTAGCAATCATCAAAATCTTAGTCTCCACTATAATTTTTTACAATTGAGGCTTTATTTCTCTTAAATAAGGATCATTGACGAAAACCTACGATAAGTATTATAAATACTTCAGAACTTAATATTTAACTAAATAAAGATATGTCTTAATTTTCGAAAGCCTATCTCAGCTTCTTGAATGGCTACATGTCTGCATCCTTATCATATAGTTTAGTTCTCATATCATCAAATAAGTTCATTTTAAAATTCTCTAAAATACTGACAACTACTGCATATTTGAGGGCTCGAGATGCATCATCATAACCTAAATCAAGATAGTTGTTGAAGGCTTCCATTAATTTTCTTCTACCAATTGAATATTGTCTTTCAAGTCCCTTAAATTACCCTAAAGTTTCATTTATTATTGCTTAAACAAATGGCTCCTAATTTTAATCGAAGTTTTGTATTCTCAATAGTCTCTTGTATTAAACTTATAACTAATTATGTTATTTGGTGTATCTGTAATACAATATACTATATCCAATTATTTCTAAATTATATTGATTATATTTATCTTAATCTTTAATTTCACCAGATTGTAGTATTGATTCAATATCCTTTGATAGATATATATAATTTATACATTCAATATTTAAGGCACTAAATCATAAATTCTTGAGTTGATTTAACTTTTTACAAACTTTAAACTAGCATTTACATAATTGGGGTAGTATTTATTTTATTTTAGTTCCCTCAGTATTTTCTGTATTACCTATACAGAGTTTAATTATCCTTTCATGTTGATCAAATTCTGAATTATGATTGTCAGAACATTCAAACATTAGACCTAATATTTATTCCTGAAGTATTGAAAGAATTAATCGATATATTTTGATATTAAATCAATTTCCCCTATATTTTTTAAAATTAGTAATATGCTCTATTTATTATCATATTTTACTTGATAAGCCTCTATGGTGTAGTTGCTCACTCCCTATTCCTGCTCTTATTGAATAACCTCACTAAATAATCGGACAGCTTCTTTTGGGTTTTTTAGTTGATTTTCTTCTGCTTCTGCCATCAAATTACCAAGGAGATCTTCTTCTGGCTATTAGTCCATCTCATAATCATAATCCCCATAATCACTCATATATTATATTGGAGAAAAATTAAATAAAAAAAAATAAGTATCATTATTTTGTAAATTATCTAGAAAGATGTGTATTTTTTGAACTTACTAGTTTACCTTTAACCCACCTTCCTCTGATAGCGAAACCATTGGGTTTAGAAATTGTTCCATTACCATGTTAGTAACCTTCCTTCCACATACCGACATATTTTTATCCCGAAGTCCAATAATATGTTCCATAACCATCCCTCATGTCATTTAGGTAGCCTCCTTCATATCTCCTACCATCAGGCCATATGAAGACGCCTTAACCATTCTTTTTATTATCTTTCCATTCACCAGTATAGGTACTCCCATCTTTACACTTCATAGTACCGAGACCATTGATGGCATCTTTTTCGAAATTACCAATAAACTCGTATTCATTCGTAATTAATTGCCCATCACCATCTTTCACACCAAATTTGAACATTCCTAGACTTATATTAGGGGTTGTAATTTACCTACATATGTGCCATTCACTAGGCTCTATGTACCATAACCATCTGGTAGATCATCCTTCCATTCACCTTCATAGTAAGTTCCATCAGCATACGTATATTTTCCAGTTCCATCTACCTTATTGGATTTCCAAGTGCCTGATTCAATTATAATATAATACCCCTGTAATAATCGCCGTTGATGTGTTGGAATGTTCCGTAACCATTCGCCTAATTGTCGACGAAATCTCCATTGTAGAAAGATTCATCTGCGAATATGTATCTACCAAATCCATTTGCCATCCCATTTTTCCAATTCCCTTCATATTAACCACCATTATTCATGTAAATGTTTTATAGTTTGCCTACATGGTTACGAACAAGCTATATCTCATGTACATGGTATGGTGTGAAACTTAAAATATCTGAATTTAATTGAATGTTCCTCTAGCTAGTCACACTTTAAGCACTCTACTTGTATGATGAATCATCTATATGACTCTTTTATGAATAAAATTTCTTGCTACTTTATATACAATATTCCTCACGAATAGGCTATTTCTAATAATCACTTCCACCCATCTAATTTTGGATTTCTATCGAAGAGCTATGTTTTTACTTAGTCGATCTAGTAAGAGGAATTTGAACCTTTCTATATTATTAACAATTATATTACTTTCTCACACAGTATCCTTTTACATGGGCTTATAGTATGATTAGTTTATCGATTTGATCTTATGTTAATTAAGTGTTGTAAGTTATCTCTTATTTTATCTTTATCTTAGTAACCAATTCACTCGAAGTCTGATTCTACTCTGATGTACAACACTGTCCCATTTGAAGTTAAAAAAATATATTAAAAAAAATGGATTTTATTATTATTTAGAAAATATATTGAGAAACAATTTTATAGTTATTTTATGAATAATAACCTATTAGAGATTAATAATATTTTAGGAACTAGTTATTCGTCTGCTTATTAGATATTTATGGAAGAATATTCCATAATGTCAGCGAAATTCTTAAGAATGATTTTTCTGTAAGTTATTCCATAATAGTTCATTTAAGGTTATCAAAACTTGGATATTTTTGTGTAAATTTATATGTAGACTTAAGGATGAAGATAATTTCAAAAAATGATGTGGTTAAATTACTCTGATGAAATTAATAATTATATACAAAAAAAAAGATTATTTATAATTTTGTTTCAATATTTCATTTAAGAATACATGATATTAATAATTATTCAAAATCTTATTCTCAATGTTTCTTGATAGAGTTTTTAGGAATCTGGATCTAATTCTACTAGTCTTCGATTATCAAGTCGTCCTCTCTATATTAACTTTGCAGTTGTTGGGAACAAACGTTGATTTCAATATCATGATTATTTCGTTCCTCAAGGCAATCAAATATACCTATCATATCATCATCCAATTATTGCAATAGTATTTAATCAATGTGTGTCTTATCAGGTTAATTTTTAATCTAATGATATGATTGACACGCCTCGGTAAAATAGGTTTAGTCAGATTTCTCATATTTAAAAATAAAAGACTGAGCAGTCAGAGGTTATTCATTGTCTTACAAAGGAATATATGGTTTAGGCAAATATTGAAATAGCTTCAATTACTTTTCATTCAGGATAAGCAATTTTAGTTTATCTATTTCTACTAATTTCTTTAAGATGTAAGTTATATCTAAAACCTTCTCAGTCGCATATGATATCATTTCCTTCTCCTTCTTTTTACACCCACAAATCATGTAAAATAACTCCTTGAAATCTAATCGTGAAGATTGTTTTCGTTAATTCAAGTATAAATCAATCTAATCAGATTGTTTCTTATTCTGTATTTAAATTGATTCCTTTTGATCGGGAAACTTTAGGGATTTTTTCAGACTATTTCTATCTGTTGAGACAATGTTATTCCTAGGCGTTCTATTACCTTAATGGATCTTATTTTATGAAAATGTAAATATCTTTGTTGCAATCTCCAAATTCATGATACTCTAAACAAAAGGTCCTATCATGAGTTTAGCTACTAGATATAGAACCTGCCAAAGACCTCCCAACTAACCTAAGATTTATGCCAATTTAATATATTGTCGATCATAGATCGCAATTTTAGAATCAAGTGTAATCAAATGATTGATGAGATACTAACCATTATAAAAATCTGATGTTTATGTTGCTGTTGACATCTGCATTGAATTATCCTCCTTAATCTATGATTAGATGATTCCAGTGTCTGTTTTGCTCTTGTTAATTTATATTATGTTAGAAAATCTTTTGATGTAGTTGAAGAGAAACTATTTACAAGATTTTGAATAATGGGTTCAAAGGGGTAACCAGGTTTTGCTAGTTTGTTCAATGTGTCAGATACGTAGACTGAGTAAATCCCTGTTTAAAGTGCCGATTATTAGACATTCAAGGGGTTACACGTTGAATTCACTGTCACATTTCTGCAATAAGTTGTTAGTAATTAGAGGTATTAATAGTCCTTGGAATATATAGCTCCCTAAATCTATAATGGCCTTTGTGCCCATTAATCACTATTTGGACAGTACATATTCTTAAGATTGAGACTTTTAAAAAACTATTACTAATAATCCGATTAAAAGTGTTTTCCTATCTAGCATGGCTCTAACTAGTATGTTGTACAACTAATTTCACGTATACATGATAAATACTTAGAAGTAACATTTATGAGTGATCCGTTTGAATCTAAGTTTCTTCTTCTCTGACAATTTAATAAAGTAAATTGAAAATTCTTGTTATATGTTTAGAGGGCTGTTACATTCCACTCAGATAACATGACAACAAATGTAAAGTTGTTTTAGGACAAATATATCGGATTAGAGTTTCCCATTTATTCCTCGGTAAATATAACTGATGGGTTAGCTTCATTAACTAGATCCTATAATTGTAATATCTAATTATAGATTTGTCTTTAATACCAAATAAACAGAACACACAGTAGCAATTATTATCGAGAATACGTGCCCAATAAATGTGGTAAATCGTTGTTTCTTCATGATTCTCAAGGCAGGAGGTTGGGAGAATAGATCTAGCAATGGTGTGGTCCATCTTAGGAATTTAACATAACTATTCTAATTATGATATTTTAACATATTTATTTTGTATTTAAATAAACGATATTCTAATTAATTCCAAATGATAAATGGAAAAAGACTTCAATAAAATAGTTCTTATATAAAAAAACCTTTATATATATTATAATGATTGAAAGGTAATTTGTCCACCTCTCATTCTATTTCATAAAAATTCATGATGAAGTAATCTTATAATATCCCGGTTATATTCTAAAGTTTTTTTTTTGTTTGAAAATTCGATGTGGATTAATATTTTAATATGTTGAAACTAAAGCAAAAAAATTAGTACGTAGAATTGCTCAAGGACACAACTTAAACACTTGACCTATTTGCATAACCTCCGATTTTTAGAATTTTAAAGAAGAATAGATTCACAACGTTGATCGGTCATTTATTCACATTAGCCATAGCAGCATTATGCATAATCTACTTTGTAAATTAAAAATATTCTATGTTTATAGTTCTTTTCAATCAAAGATCTCTTGAGTTAGGGGAGTCCTTCTGTGGTTTTCAATGAAGTTTAATTGATCGAATCTGATCCTGTATACCTATCAAAACATAACTTTACTTTTGTAATAACACTCACAAAACTGAGTTTGAGTTCCTTATCTACATACAATAAAGATTTTTAAGTATAAATACAGAATTGTAAGAGATAAAGGAACATGGATCCTTAAACTGGTGCATTGATTAATGTAACATCAAGGTAGAAAATATAAATATTAATAGTTGTGTCTCATATGATCTAGAAAGGTGTAATGCAACTAAGCATTTCCCAACAGAGGCTTAATAATCGTATTTTAAAAATATCAACCTAACCTTGCTGCTATGTCCTAATGCAGAATAATGGGATTCTAGGTCCTTTCAATTGTAAGGAGTCACAGTGGCAACCAACTACTAGTATCTAACTGTTAAGGCATCAGCATGCTAAAATTCTACAAATTATACAGGTTGTAATTCAAATACCACAATAACTGCTGGATTAGCCTCAGGTTATTATGCCGTTTATATAAGTGACACACTAAATCAGTTAAATAATGCAGGTAATCCATTTAGTTAAATCATTAATCTTCAATATACGACATTTTCGATAACTTCATCAAAGGAGATGATGTCATTTTATAGACCCACCAAAGTATCAAGCGATACAGGGTTAATTTTTAAGGATTATGAAGAATATGATGCTATAATGTAGAGTTCCATATCTTAAACATAGAATATCTATAACAATCAATATCTAATATACCATACTATTACTTTAGACTAAAAGTCTTAAGTTTATGATAGAACTTATTAGAAATTACAATAAATTCTAGGATCTATTGGAGGATTTTGGTAAGTACTCTACTTCCTATCTTAAATCTTAATAACACCGATTGTGTTTATGATGATGAATCTATAAATGGCTAATAAAATATTTCAATTTGTATATCCTTAAGAATAAGTAATAGATCAATCAAATCCTGTAGATGACAACCTTTAATTGATGTCACCTTAAATAAGTGCTAGAAGACGAGAAACAACCAAAATGAAGCAATCAAGTATTTTCAAGGCAAAATCCATCCACTCTCCTTCTAATCATCATATAAATGACTCGAAGAAGATGAAATATTTTGTTAAGAAACGGACAGATTCCTTAAATCTTGGATTTAAAGAGATTCTATTGATGATTTGCGGTTGCAGATCCAAAGAAAAACAATTAATCAATTATGCTACTGATAAAATCCTATAAAAGCTTGATGTAGCCTATATACTAAAGAAACTATTTGAGTTGGAAAAGATGAAAGGGCTATTATTGGATGGGGTTGGGGTTGGGGTTGGGGTTGGGGTTGGGGTGGGGGTTGGGGTTGGGGTTGGGG
>VMTU01000359.1:2500-16404 GCA_016759055.1 Paramecium bursaria
AATTCATTTCACAACTGGTGCCAAATTCAAGGTTAAGGAATGAACGTACATTAAAATATAAAATACATAATAAAGTAAAAAACAAAAAAGAAATCATATATTAAAATCATTTAACTACATCTTTATCCTCTCTTCTAAGGATCCACACTTATCAGCTAAGCGAGACTTTAAAAATAATCAAATAAAAATACTATATGTTATTTACAATATCTGTGAAGATCGACTAATGGAGGCTACTAATCAATGATAGAATAATCCTAAAAGAATGTTTAATCTCCATATAGTATTTCCTATTGCATAGAAAAATCTAAAAAGTTTAACGTATGTTCAGAATCGGAGTCATCATTATTATTACTTAATTTCTATTCTGTAGAATTGTGAACTCTCTACTATAGCTGTTGAAGTAACTCGTCCTTCTTCTTACACTCTTGTTCAAAAAACAATGCTTTTTACTTTTAATATATTTTAAAAATGTATACTTCTGATTTATCTATTATTTATTGGTATTATTATAGATTAAATTTTGCATCGTCTATCGACTTCTAATTCTTCTCTGCCTATAATAGTTTATTCTATAATTCTCCTATCTTCTTACGGTAATCATTCATATTTGATCTTTAATTGTCAGTTAATAGAGATTTCATAGATTGAATAGTCAAATTTACCCTATTATATAAGAACTCCTACATCAAGCCATCCAGATATTGAGCATAAACTTCATGAGACTTACACTCACTAATTTATTACAAGTATTTCTAACTAATTGTATCCTCTATAGTGGTTATTTTTTAATTTAATTCCTAATATTTTTATTCTATCTCTATCAACTAGTCTAGTCTTAATGTAATATCATCTGTCTTAAGTTTATGTTACAATGCACACATATAACTATCTAAATTTTACTCTTTATCTTATTTGAATTAGTTTAACTATTTGTTGGCATCTGAGATTACTTCCTTTAATTTGGAAATTTTCTAATCCCTCTCTTATATGTTTTATTATAGTTAACTAATTTATTCCGAAAGCTTTTCTTCTTAAGTAAGTGAGTCAATTAATTTCTTTCTAGTATCATCATTCTATTAATTAAGATTATATATTTGATTGTTGAAATCAGATAATAACTCCTTGATCATTTATGGTAGGAGATTATAATTAACTACTTATATCTCCTCCTTTGTAACTAAATTCCATACATCTTTGAGGATAACATCATTTGCTTATGATCCCTATTATAAAACTAAGAATTCTTATTGTAGTGTTTAAATTTGTTTATTGAGATCGATTAATACTTATTAGGCTTCCTATATCTTAGATTTTTAATCTAAAGTTAATTAGGATAGTTAATCCTTCTCTTAATTAGTATTTGATAATGCTAGCTTTTAATTTTACAACTATTCTTCTAATTGCTATATATTTTTCTAGTTCTATTTCATAACTAATTCTTGTTCCTATATTTATGTTTATTATATGTTCAGCTTATTCTAATATTGAACTTCTGTATTCCCGAGATTTCCTCTTAGCCTTTCATTCTCTGACGATTATAATGACAGATCTTCTTTGCATTATTTCAAATCTTACTTTAGTTCCTCAAATTTGCTATTTAGATTAAATATTAATTATTAGTTATCATTAGTCAATTATTATAATTTCTGATTGTACTAATTCGTCAATTACTCAATCTATTCCTTTTTAGATTATTCTAAATTACTAAACTAAGCTTATAATTCTTATCTATTTTAGGTTAATTCTTAATTTTTTACTATCTGATCTTGCAATTTTAATTATTATTCATTATTTTATTAGATCTATGATTCTAAATCCTCCTTGTATTTTTATGTTAAACTTATTCTTTCATTAACCTATTACTTAAGATTTAGTATAGTCTCTTCCTTATTTGCAAGTTGGTTTGTATACTCATCCAATTAATTCGACACTTAAATAAGTTTTTCTTGTTTATCATTCTGTGATTAGAATAAAATATTGTATTCCTTCTCCATTTTATTGATTTTCTATTACAATTACTGCTCCTATGAGTATAGTTGTTATTATAACTAAATGATGGTATGTTATTATTCACTTTGATCTCTTTCTTATTGTTTGACTTGAACTCTTAATTTCTCTAATTCCCCTTGGCTGTTAGATAATTCTTATTGTAGTCTATCTATGGTTGATTTCAACTATTTAGCATTATCAGACTCTTATGATTCTAATTATTGTATATTAAGTAAAAGCTTTGATTTCTCAGCTTCTAACAATTATAACTATTTATTCTTATTATCAACTTATTATGATAGTTGTTCAATCTCCTTCTATTTTACCGTAATCTCCTTAGTTAAGCTGTTTATTTGTGTATTTAGATCATTATGAATCTCAAATGATTTTGATTTCAACTAATCATACTCCGATCTAATTTTAACTATTTCTTACTCAAACTATTTAGCTTGAGTTTGGGATCTCTCTACTTCTGAATTGAGTGTTTATTGCAATTTGTCTCTATCTTAGTGGATGTCTTAGCACATTTAGTTTTGAGTTTTTACAGATAACTGCAAATCTCCTATCAACTATTCCTATAATTCGAACTTTTATCTTAAATTAGTCATTAATTAAATTTATTTATCTGATTAAACTCTTAATTCTTCAATCTCCTATTCTTGTTGCTTTACCAAATCTTAGTATTTTGATAATTTTTCATTTAAATCTTAGATAGAACCCTCTTGATGGAGTATTCTTAGAGATTATTGCTTATATTCTGATATTTGCTTATTGAGTTATAGTATCTCGTTTTGCAATTACTCTATCTGTTTGGCCTGCTTATTATTACTGCTCTCAAGTTTGTTGTTATCCCCACTTAATTTTTCATGATCTAACACATGCTATTATAACTATTATTTCAACTATTTAGCAACTTATTCATTTTATTCTTATTATATCTATTTAATCTTATTCTCTGCTTACAGTTATTCCACTTATTGGGTAAGCTCTTATAACTATTACATTAAAGTTATTTCCTATTTAATCTAAGCATCTAATTTGTCAGATTATTTGTTTATTTCTTATAAGAGGGTTTTATTTTTATTATCTAGATTGTTCATCTAACTAGCTAACCCTTCATTCAACATTTTCAATGCATCATTTTATTATTTCTAACTAAGAGATTATTATTTTAGCTGCTTTATTTCATTTTCAGATTGAATGTATTACTCAGTAGATCTTTTCTTCTCTTAATCATGCTCCACTTATAATTTCAACAGTTTTTATATTTCATTCTGCAGTAATTACTTTGTCTCCACCAATAAGGCTTGCTGTTGATTCAACGTTGCTAAGGAAGAGTTTAGCTATTCAGCCATTTTCTTATTTTCAGGTTCTAGTTTAATTATTAGTTATTCTTTCTCCTCAATAAGTTTAATTTGTTCCTTGATTTGGTTTTCTTGAGATCCCACCTTCTTTGATAGATTATTAATTATATCCTAGTCTCTTTACAATTAATCATAGAATTAGAGATTCTAAGATGAAATGTTCTTAGACTCATCTTCTTGTGCAACTAGTTATTCTTTAAGCTATGCTATCTCTTCCTCATATTATGTGTTTTACTTTTTATAAAATTCTACTTCGGTTAATAAAGACTAAGAAAATTAATAATATAATAATTACTTTGCATTCATTCTCGATTTACTGTTATATTTGATCTTCAAACTCTTGATGCTAATTTTATAGTGTCAATATCACATTTTATAGTCTTCCAATCTCCTCTTTATGGTCCTTAATTAGTTATTCCTCTTAATCTTATTGTTATCCTTGTAAATGTATGATAACTGCATTCAATCTATCCACCTCTCTCTTCATCTATTCCTAATGATCTTATTGTATAGATTTAAACTCAGCAGTATACTCATCATTGACTCTCTTATTTAGTTCATTTATTTCTAATTGCTTACTCTAAATTGTCAAATTTTGCTAATTAATCAATTACTGCAATTTAGTTTACTCACTTACATATTGATCAATTTTATGTTAAAGATCTTTAATTTTTTCTAAATTCTCTTTTTAATCTTTCATATTCTTATTTTACATCAAGTCATCCAACTTGAGAACCTTCTTGTATTCAGTCTGCATATGCTAAACCTCCTATTTTGATTTTAATATTTCCTCCTATTGTTAGTGAAGCTTCTCATTTATAGCTTCAAGTATGCTCTTAAAGTCATTATCTTTCAAACTTATTTTATAATTTAAGATGATTTCTTTAAGTCTACTTATGAGGGAATCCTAAAATTGATGAAACTCGAATTAATCGTTCTCTCTTTGATTTATGATTTCCTAGATCTCGGATAATTGTTTCAGCCATTTAGTAATACTTTCTCCTATCACGTTCTAAAATTGATAAGCTTCTTAAAATCTCAACTATGCAATATGTTGGTTCGATTTCAAGAAACTGCTGTATTATTTGAGGGTTGTTTCAATATCCTACACTGATGACTTCAACATGCCCATCTATTTGGAGCATGTTAAATCAATCTCAAGGAATCTTTTCCAGAGATCTTGATTCTTCTCAGTTATCTCAAGTCCATACTTTATGCTATTCTCAAAGTTCGATTTATTGTTTTATAAAATATTTTAAATGTTCTCTAATAAATAATATAAATTCTTACTAATGCTCAAATTAATTAATTTTTAACGTTCTTGATCGTAGTCTGATATGCTATTCCTTGAGAGGTTATCAATTTACTCAAACCCTTTAGGGTCGTACTCTTTGAGTAATTGAAGTAAGTTATCATCTTATTATGGATTCAACATATCATGTAATTTTTAGCCAGCATTGAATGATGTCTTAGCACTCTTCTTTCCTGTCCTAAATAATTCCAATTCTTTCTCATTGTTTTCTAGGAGCAAATATAGTTTCTTGATGCACCCTTTCCTACTTTCAGCTTTTTTTTCCAATTTTTGCAATTGTTGTATTAGATTTTGCTATGGTTTCTTTAATGTCTCATTCTCTTATTTGAGCTTCTCTATACTAACTAGTATTTGCTCGAATGTCTCATAGCTTTCCTATTATGAAATTGTGTTAATACCATTCGTGCTATAAACAATTCAATTTAGCTTCTTGCTTATCTATATATTCGTATGACGCGTTCATCTGTGTTGTTTTCGATGGCATCATTTGCTGCCTTTATGAATGATGTTAATGATAGGAATGATTCTCTTGGTGATGGCATTTTTTTCATCATGGGTGAGAGGGGCAATTTTTTGGTTGAACCTGGACTAGACACTGATGCTAGTTGGTTTTCCGATTTCTCGAATAGGGGATTGCGCTTGAATTGATACTTTTCCCTACTTTGACTCTAATGTCTGGGTCTTTGGAATTATAATGAAGATCTTGTAGTCAAGTCATAAACTGAGAGAAGTAAATCATTATTGTTACGACGCTAGTTTATATCCGTTCTCTTAATATTCATATTTTTTAAAATTTGAAAATAACTATTATTTTTTTAAAATAATTTTTTGTGTAATCATGCCTTTTTCTTCTATGGGACGCCTCTGAGGGTTTCTCTATGCTTAATGTATGCATTAAAGTAAGTGTTCAAATCATTCTAAACCAAATTGTACTTCAATTCAGGTTTTGGTTGTTTGGGATTGAAATATTAATCTCGGTAAGTTGATTTCTAATTCGAGAACCCCTAATGTGTCATGTCCTCATAATCCTTCAAGTGATCTGCTTTAAATATAATTTTTTATGTCTACTCATCATTCTTCTTCTAATCTATTTAGGGCTTGATGAACTCCTTCAATTAACCATCCCTCTTCAACTTCCTATACATCTAGTATTAATCTTCAGCCACCTTATTAAAATCCTATGAAACTGTTGTCATCTAACCATAATTGTCAAGACCCAAAGATATCAAGGCAGATGTAGTCAATGTCGATACGAGGGGTTTAGGCAATGTTTTAGATAAGGTGTTAGCTGCAACATTAGTAGTAGCAAATGTATCTGTATGCTAATCCAAATAGTGATTGATTGTTTTCTACTATTACACTTCTGGGATGTTTTAATCTATCAAATCATCCTAAACAGCGTTATATATGTTAGCTCTCTCTTGGAGTACTTAAATTTTATTTCTCTTATCAAGAAAGTTCATTTATTATTATTAAAATATTAAATAAATAACAAAAAAAATCAAAGACTCTTTTTCATAGCTTGTTTCTCACCTTTATCATTTTTCTCAGTCTTATTTGATTCATCTTCTTCTAAGTCTTAATCATCCTACCACTAGTATATTTGATTTCTGGCATATTTCAAATTATCGTTGTCTTGATGCTCATAATACTATAAAAAATTATATATTTTAAAATACTCTTTCTAAGATCTCCTTATTCAATGTATTTAGAGGAGTTACTTTGATTAACCTTTGATAGTACATTAAGAAGAAATTTGGGAACAATATGCATAAGGGAACAAAGATGAAGCAACATAAATCCTTAGTGCTAAATCCATAATTGAACACATTGTCAAGATCCTAGTTTAAATTAACTGCTATGAATAAGGATAGACCTACAGAGCAGACAAATACGAATAACTACACACTAGTAATCCTAATTAATTCTAGTAGAGGTTTCAAGCATACGACAGATAGCATCAATTCTAAACTAATAATTTAATAGTATGCAATCCCATGAATGTATCCATTCTGATTGCTGGTTCCGTAAAATACATAGAGAGGTATCATAAGTATGCCTGTTCCATGAAAGATTCCATTTAGAAGGGCTGAACTGAATTCTTAAAATAAACTACTTGTGACATCCATCTATAGTTTAAGTAAGTTCGTTTCTCTAACTAAATTTACTGTGTAGTCTTAATAGAATACTGCAAGAGCTATTGCATAAATTTGTATCATAATCACATAAATAAGTGGAGTTTATTAATCGTAAAAGGGATTCCATGAGAATCTGTTGTAGAACATATAGACAGCTTGAATGAAAAAGTATACTAGGTGAGCATAGTTTTGGAATTTTATTGCAAATTTAATAGCAATATTAGTGTTTCTTGCTTAATTTAGAATTAGTAGGGGGAGGTAGGAAAAATTTGGGATATAGACATCACTTAATGGGTTTGTTTAAGACACTGTAATCGTGTTACTTAAAACTACATCATCCAAGGTTTCTGCGACTGATATTATTTTATATTTCACTAATGAGCATAATTTAGCTCTATGTGAGGTTTTAAAGTTTAAAGTTATTAGAAATGGGAATTGAAGGAGAAATTATTTGAATCTCTATTCTAAAATGGGGTTCTTGAGCCCTAGGTCAAAGCTTCTGATATCAATTATTCCCAAGACGGGTTTAGTTTCAACAAAAAAGTGTTCATTGTGAATATTGCATAGTGTGAATGTTTTTTCCATAATAACTTGTAGATGGTCTGCAAATTCACATTAGAGGTCGACAACATGGCACATGTTCATTAATGAGTTTAAAGTGGGCTCATCCTCAAGGACTGAGGAATCAGGGAAGAAGGTGTTAATCCAAACCTTATTTTAAGCCTTCTAGAGATCCATCACTTCTAGGTAGCAATCATAGTAGTAGTCTAAAATGGGAATGAATGCTACAGCCTCTAGATCCTATTTGATATTCTTAATGGCTTCATTGTCTAATTATTTCTTTTATTAGAATTCCTTCTATAAGGATAATGCATATTGTTTGGGTAGAAATTTCTTGAACACTACCTCAATATTCGAGGTGTCTTCTAGTTTTTAGTTTAGTTACCCATTAACATCATCGGGCAATAAATCTCTGGTGTACCTTAAATTGACTCTATATGTCATGATATATGTTTCTTTCTTATATTCAATAATAATATACAGTCAGATTAACATTCTTGTATAGATGAAATACACCTTTGAGAGTATCATATTCGAAAAGTAATTCATAATTCCACATTACAAGATCCTGATTCTAAATAATTCGAAGATTTGGTTTTGTGTATTAAATGATGTTATATTTAGCAATATATTATTAGATTGCTATATCATCCTAGGATCCTATAATTATTCATGAATTATAATACTTATATTGAATGCTAGGGTTAGTAATGGATATCTTAAATCATTGAAAAATTGAGCTTGGTCTTCAATCTCATCGACAGTGATCAATTGATAGGGATTTTGTAAAGTCACTACATCACTCATTTTATTTAAAATCAAAATAGGCACTTAGCGGCATGGTCTTGTTAGAGATCGAACGTTGACTAACACTGCTTTAGCTTCTGCCAAACTATTAAGGGTATTGGAATTGTAAACTTTTATTTTATTTCCTGAAAGTAATGGACTATGGATATTCAAAATAATTACTCTGCTGTAGGATCGTTATTGATCTTATATTTAGATATCAATAATATCATATAAACTAAAAGTAGTTATAATCCTGGAACACCCCAAATAAGTCTGGCTTGAAATTCATAAATCATCTTCATTACACTATTATCTTGATGATCATTTAAATAAGGTGGAATGTCAATAAATTAATTAACAATCACAAGTATTAAAATAACCACTATGTTCAATATAATGACAAGAAACCCATTGAATTGAATTCTATTATTTATTAATGGATCTATCTAATAATTCATATATTGATTAGTGTCAAAATATTTGTATTAGTTTTTGCAACTGTAAACTATCACGAGTATGTCAGATCCTGACACATTAATGTAGTTCCTCTTTAACTTCTATTGTGGAGTTATTTCTAGATCTAGTATTTGATTATTAATCTAAACATGTAATTGCCCCTTCTAAAAAATATTCTAATCATATTAGATCTAGCCATGGATGTCTGAAAGGGGATTAATACTTCTAATTAGGGCGTTTTTATTAATTAGGGCATCAACATTAGTGGGATCGACTTAGAAGTCAACTATATTGACTGATGATGTGGTGGCAAATAAAATTGAGTTAGCAGGAATTTTCTACCCATGTTCAATTTTGAGTATGTTTCCAGGACACACATCTTTCCATGGTCTCTTAACATACGCCTTCTCGTGATACATTTCCGTCAATTAGTTATCTATATCTTTGAGTTAATTGTGATACAATTTTTTGTTGACGTATGTTAAGCCAAAAATAAAAATGATCGATAACGAAAACGAACCTAAAACATAAAACAATTCCATTTTATTGGTGCCATAAAAAAAGTATAACACTATATTGGTTATATAATATAACAAATATATGTTCCCAAATGCATGCATGATTGATTCGAAGAAAATGTGAATGGCTTTCCTTCGAATTAGGGAGTTTTCTCCTTCAGACACCTTATTCAGTGTAATGATAACAGTTGGTAAATTCACCTATTATACACTCTCATTATGTGCAGATATTTAATTATCATTTAGACTCTAAATCTATTCATCTCTGAACATCTTTATCGTATTCAATGGACTCTTACCCATGAATTCTTTTTACAAATATATATAGTACATCTGCCAGAATCATCCCTTGATCCTATTTATGATTAATTCATATATTTTAATTTTTTTTTTAATTTATAATCATTCATCGGAATCCTTAACTTGGGTGGCACCTCCCTTCTTTGGAGGTGGTGCAAATATTATCTTCTCTAACTACATGCATGGGACCTTTTGGATTTAGTACAAAATATTACCTCAACCATCAAACTAACAAATAAGGCAATCACTAAGGAATATACGATATCACAGATAGTGAAGAATAATATATGATTATGTTGATAGTAATTTATCTATGTCTAAGAGTATAACATGAATTCTATAATCGCAAAATGCACCAAATATACACTAAATGATAATCTTGCGATAGGAACCCAAAATGGATGCCCTAAACTAAAAAATAGAAAATAATACATCCATCGAGTGGGATCATTCTTAATATTCAATAGAGCAGGAGTTATGCATAATGCCATGCCTATAACGAAACCAACTCTATTTAGAACCTAGAATACTGCCTAACCTGTTCTACTCCAAGCACTCATGTCTTTTTAGACTTCTGCAACACACCATATGATGTATTAAGTTATTGCAATTCCAATAACATACATAAATACTCTAACCCAAGCACTCTACTTAATCTTTTCAGCAGCTCTTACTACATATTCGTTAGTTTTATTTTAATAACTTCTGTAAAGTAGTCCATAAAAGACTCCAATAACATATGGGCTTGCTCTAACCCATGGCTTATAGTAAAAGTGGTCTTGATAATCTGGTTAGGGTGGCGCATCGAATGAAACTATGTTAACTCTATAGTTGTTTAGGAAGGCAATCAAGAATCCACCAAATAAGGAGCCAAACAAGATTGCACTCATTAATGCAATACCTGCAGTCTTGTTTTTAACATAAACGAACAAGATGATTGGAATGGTCATAAAAACTTAGAAATCTACGGATAAGTACCAACCCCAACCATAACAGTATGCTAACCCCTTATCATCATGATCGAACATATTATCAATAAATAACATGTTTCTCCACCACTAATTATCACAGAGTTCGGTTTCTAATATGTATTCGTTCCAAATCGGTCCACTTGACCAATATGGTGTTAACTTCCAATATATGATGATGCAGAATGCATACGTTGGCCAGACTCTTAAAAATCTATGGATCCACATTGAGGGAACAATTGAGGCATTCACGAATTTCATTTTCAAAAGTTTATCTAAGACCAAAACTGCAGCTAAAAACCCACCAACGAAGAAGAATACGTCTACTGCAAAATAGGCTGCAGCACCAATAGTGACCCAACCAGCTTCCCTTGTAATGGTTTTCCAATCCATGTAATTTGTAGTGACTTTACCTCTTATTAGTTCTTCATGTCCGAAGATGACCCAAAATATGGAAAGACCTCTCATACCGTTGAAGATGACGAATCCTTCATTGGGACCCTTGGGCTCTTCTATATGAAATAGCTTATCGAAATTATCTACAAAGGAGAAACATTTAGTAATTTTTGTCCATTTAGGTTCTTGGAATTTAGTAGGTTCCTTCATAACGGTACTCTATTATCCTGTCATAAATATTTTCTATTCACTTTAGATTACATCAGATTCTTAAAATATATTATTAAAAATACCCTCGAATACTGTTTTAGCATAACTTGATTAATCTTTATGTAATTGTTCATGTTTCTGCTTCTTGTTCTTATAATAAATTGAAACACCACTGCTGAATATGTTGAGCATTATAACTGAAGCTAGTACCAGACATGCAAAGTAGGATCCAAATCCAAATTCTGGATAGTTGAGTTCAGGATCTAAGTATTGAGATGAAACTATAAGTTTGGTTTTCTAATAATTTTACTTAATTCATACCATGGCTTAGTTTATGGCATCTGTTGTTTCCTAATTATAGATCTAAAGACTGTCTTGGCAGCAATAATTGGGAAGACATATGCCAAGGTGTGCAGGAAATACGACTGTTCTTAATCTTAGATGAAAGTATGAATAGTTGGCTTGGTCTTGGCATACCAAATACGAGCCTAAATCATTATAACCCTATTATAGATCAATGTGGAAAAATAATACCTTTCCTGAATAGAGGGATGTTTGGACACTGATATTTTGAGGAATTTGTTGATTTTTTAGGTCATCTATTATGCCATCTACGTATTGGTGGCAGGCTTCATCATCATCTAGGGCTGATGACAACAAAATCTATAATACAATGAGAATCATAATTTTCTTTTATTATATTATTTGTTATGATTTATAGATTAGCTTCGTAAGAAAGTTTTGCTCGGAAAACACCAGTTTAATCGACATAAACACCGAGTCATAGAAAAACATCCTAAAATTAGACGAAGTCAATCGACTTGATTCCAACTAATGCACTTGAGAAATTTTATCTCTACAAATAGAAGAAGGCAGAGACGAAGGTGAGTTCGACTAAAATGAAAACTAATACTTTGGAGTAATCGAATAAGTTTTTTATCAATGCGAAGTTTGTGAATACTTAGTAACAGAAAAGACAAACTTAATCAGTTATGGATAGTATTAAGAGATCAATTAAAACTGATATGGGAGCAGCATAGTCTGTTCTAGCTAAAGCTAAGTCCTTAGGACCGGATGAATAGATGAAAAATATTCACAATAGAATTACCGAACCAGAATGTAATCTATATTTGAGGTTTGGAAATGAGGAATACTAGTTCTCAATTGACCCATAGTATTTATAACATTAATAAATAGCATGACCATGAAATAGATGTGTTTCTTAGTACTTTAGAGATTGCATGAAAGTGAATATGCAAACCCATAAGAGTGCTTCGCATAACTTAAAGATAAGCCGACTGTCAATCAAATTGTGCACTTTGTGTCCGCTCAACACTCAATTCCCATAGATTATTACATTACGCAGTCAGATTTACCATTCAGCGTATTCTAATAAGGATTGAGATTAGAAGCATTCTTACTACAAACTCCAGCCGAACCTAAAGTCGGACTCAAGGATTTCATTTTCATCAAAAATATAGGAATTGGTGGATTCTCACTTGTGTATTTAGTTAAAAAGAAGGATACAGGAAAATTTTATGCACTCAAATTGATTGATAAGGAATTTATTATAGCCAAAAAGAAACAATAAATTGTACTAAATGAAAGGAATATTATGACACTTCTAAATAGTCCATTCCTTCTACATCTAGCCTACGCTTTCGAGAGTAGATAATTTGTTGTGTTCGTATTGGAATTTTGTTAGGGAGGAGAACTTTTTTTTTAACTGAAGAGATGTAAACGAATGTCGGAGGAATAGGCTGGCTTTTATATCGCAGAAATATGTTTAGTAAATTTTTATATTTAATTATTTTTAGGGTCTGTAAGAATTGCATAACCTAAATATATTGTATAGAGACATTAAGCCGGAGAACATTTTGATGGATATTGAAGGGCATGTCAGAGTGGCGGATTTTGGGTTAAGTAAACCATAAATTGGGAGGGATGAAAAAGCATACAGTTTTTGTGGAAGTCCTGAATATATGGCACCAGAAATGCTACTCAAATAGGGGCATAGTTAAACTGTTGATTTTTATTGTTTAGGAGCCTTACTTTATGAGTTGCTGACTGGACTTCCTCCATACTATTCAACTGATACTAATTAGATATATTAGGATATTTTGTATTAATAGTTAAGTTTTCCACATGATGTATTAATTATAATTATTAAGCTAATCCTATCAAAAGATGTTAAGCATTTGCTTAAAGGATTACTAGAAAAGGATCCATCATAAAGAATTGGGTACAATAAAGGGATGCTTGAAATAATTCAACATCCCTTCTTTAAGTGGATCGATTTCAAATTACTTCATTAAAAGAAGATTCAGCCTCCACTAAGACCTGATCCATTGAAGATGAATTTGGATGAGAAAGAATCATAGAAGGGAGAAAGTGACTTCAAAAAGAAAATAGCATAAGGCAAATAAACTAATCTTCCACAAATATTTGGATAATAGTTTTATTACGAATCACCCAAAGAGAGTGAAGTCAAATCAATCTACAAATAATGGCAGGCATCACAATAACCTATGACTCCATGTGTTGCATCATATCATAGTTAAACTAGGTAATTCTTAGAAGTAAATCATAATAGATCATCTAAATCACAGGATATTGCTCCTATTGCTTAATCAGTGAAGAACAACACAAATACGCAAACAATCAATAGTAGGCAATCTAATAGGACTACAACAGCAGCTAAATCAATCCAAAAGGGATTATTTCAGAAAAATACGATCGAAAGGTTAAATTAGGAAAAGAGATTTTTCTCAAAAGTGTGATACTAAATAAATATATATTTTATATTAATAAAAATAATATAAAAGAAGGATCCTATTTTATTTTATTTTAGGGGTTGGGTTTGGGTTGGGGTTGGGGTTGGGGTTGGGTTGGGGTTGGGG